>MU184427.1:117723-146364 GCA_016904865.1 Pissodes strobi | reverse complement strand
AGAAGATTTACTGCACTTCATCTATAACCCAAATAGGTTCCTCGTAGTTTGCGGGGATTTTAATATAAACTTTCAAACCGCTGGGAATGATGCCTCTCTGGTGAATCAGCTTTTTAACACTTATGGTCTTCAGTCACACATAACAGGTATTACGAGGGCAGGACGAACCTCTGCGACACAGCTTGATAATGTCTTCAGCAATCTTCCTCATAGTGAGACAGCTGGTAGTATCCTTTTGACAGATATCTCAGATATTTATGGACAAACTTTCAAATTTAAACTAAGTGTAAGTATCACCAAACCTGCACCTGTCGGGAATAGACGCAACTTTTCTCATGGCAATATGATTGCATTTATTAACGAGTTAAAAACAGAATCCTGGCTGGATGTTTTCAATTCCATTGGGGTGGACAATAAATATGACACTTTCGGTGGGATTTTTCACTATTACTTCAGTCGTAGCTTTCCTTCCGTTAAATGTCAAACTCGCAACGTAAAGAGCTGGGTAAACCCAGAAATAAAACAGTATTCCAGTTACATAAAAGATCTATATATATGGTATAAAGAAACTGGCATTGAGGCTGAAAGAAAAAAATATAGAAATTTTATATCTCTATACAAAAAATCTGTAAATGAAAGCAAAATAATATGTTCCAAAAATAAAACAAAAACTGCTTGGAGTATTTTTAACAGGTACACAAACAAGACTGGGTCTCAGAAGCCTATTGCTCTGATGTCTGGGAATGGTGAATTAGTGGGGAATCCTGTGGAAATTGCAAGCATGTTTCTAGAGAGATTTAACACCCCTTCCTCTGCCCCCATACCTGATCTATCAACATCCCGTAATCTGACAAATGACACTCCCACAATCTCTTTATTTCCTACAGACCACCAAGAGGTGCTACACATCATAAGAAATCTACCAAATAAATATTCTAATGGTGTTGATGCAATTCTAAAACATGCAAATCATAACATAGCAGCCCCTTTGACTCACATCATAAACACTTGCTTCGGCTCTGGTACCTTCCCATCCAGTCTAAAAGAGGCAAAAGTTGTTCCAATACACAAAAAAAGGAGATGAGCAAGATCCAAAAAATTATAGACCTATTACTCTCTTCCACCTCAAAAAATTTCGAAAGAGTCATCTATACCCGATTAATGAATTTTCTGCTTTCACACAATATTCTCTCCAAAAACCAGTTTGGCCTTAGGCCCAAACACTCAACTCAGCAGGCTGTTTTTAAAGTGATATCCTACATAGTGGAAAATATCGACAAAAATAAGAAAGTAGCAGGCCTCTTTTTCGATCTGTCAAAAACATTTGACACCATAAATCATTGCTTACTTTTATCCATCCTCCAAAAATATGAGATTAGAGGAAACTGCCTTAAACTGATAGCTTCGTACCTGTATAGTCGAAGACAGTGTGTATGCATTACAGCAAATGGGGAGGTTCGTTATTCAACAGCATCCTTTATCGAGCAAGGTGTGCCACGGGGAAGCATATTGGGACCAGTTTTGTTTGTCTTATATGTGAATGGCCTAAGCGAGAAATTCTTGTTGGAACTTGTCTGCCAGTTCGCAGAAGATACTTCCATTGTGCTGTCAGGTGACTCTGCTGGAGGTCTCTCCAATGGATGTTCTCGGGTGGTTTCAGAGATGCAGAGTTGGTGTGATTCGCATACATTAAAGCTAAATGCGGAAAAAACAGGCCTGATCACCTTTAGGAAAATATCGAACCAAACTGAATCGCTCTACGTAAAGTGCAACCACAAATCCATATCTGAAATAGAAAGTACTAAATTTCTCGGTATTCACATCGATTCTGCCTTGACATTCTCTTCTCAGACAGACATTCTTGTTAGAGGGTTGAACAGTTTCTGCGCATTATTGAGACGTCTTCGAAGTGAACTTACAGTAAACACCCTGAAACAAATTTATTTTTCATCAGTTCAATCCCTTATATTATATAGTATAATGTTTTGGGGATCTTCAGTGGGAGCTCAGTCAGTTTATATTGCACAGAAATGCATTGTAAGATGCATGTTAGGGCTTACTCCACGCACTTCATGTAGGGAGCACTTTGTTGATCTGGGTTTTCTTACCACACCAGCCTTGTACATTCTTACCCTGGTAACTTTTGTAAAGAAAAACCCTGATGTATTTCGAACAAATGCCGAGCATTATGCAGAGACCATGTCGGTTGTGAACAGGGGTAGGACTGACCTCAGTGTTCCCTTGCACCACTCAACCTTTTACCAGAGAGCGCCGTCCTTTGCAGCAATCAAAGCCTTTAACGCTTTACCCCCTGTTCTGCGGCGAGAGCCCAACTTTCTCAAATTTAAAAGAGACACTACCAGGTACCTATTGGGAAAGTGCATCTACAGTTTTAATCCAAATTTTAACATGTTGTAATGTCTTAATGTGTATTCTTGTATTTTATGTTGTATTTTTGTACTTTATATAATTTTTAATACCTATTTTAGTTTGGTTTGGAAACCTCTCAGGCTAAATTATCTTTTTTGGTGACGTTGCTATGTCTGTAATAAGATTTGAAAGCAATAAATGAATTTGAATTTGAATATATGATGGAGCCATTATTACGCCTTTGGAGTGTAATAATTAAAGACAGGCCTAGATAACAGGCTCTAAGCGCAGTTTGGAGGCGCTACAATAAATCTGATCAGGTTGCAGTGGCAAAGAACGAGTTGCCAACTTCAATTACCTAATCTAATCTAATACTAAATCTATCAACATCCTTCTGAAGCGATTACCTTCAAAAATTGGGCTTTTGAAATTGGCATTTCGAAGATTAATGAGAGCAGTAACATTTATAATCATGCTGTATTTTATTTTCGGAAGAATGTTTAATAAATAAAGGCTTTACCAGGAATTTGCCAGCTCCTCATTTAGCTAGAAAAGGGGCTTTTTCAAGAAAGATTTGGCATTAACATCCTTACAAGACTACACACCATCTTTAAAAAAATCCTTAACCTTTCTACAAAACCAAATCGAACATTTTGTTGAAAAACCGATAGATTTTCTACATGCCATTTTTGTACATCGTTGGATAAGTAGGTAGCAGTGGTCCTGTAAGGCAATACGATGTGTTTTACTGAGGTTACATTAAAGAGGCAAATCCAGAGGGTGTCTCTAAAAGATTTGTACAAAACGCTAGCATAAATTCCTAAAATATGAGGATCTAGCCTAATTTACCTTAGTCCAAAAGTGAATAGTGTTTCCGGAATACAGTGTCAACGTTATTATTATTTTTTTTAACTTTTTTTATAAATATTTATCTTTATCTTAGGAGTTTTTAGGATGAAAAATTGAGATCTGCTCACTGTTTGGATGTGCATTGCAGATGACCCAACAGCACTTATTATTATTTGTCATATTTTGTCCGAAAAAGGTGTGTATAGATTTCTAAATAAACTCGTACCAAACCACTAAACATTTACTGCTATGGAAATGCGTGTTGGAGCAGTCGGTAGTTTTGCTCCTGCAATGGTTAATTATGGACGGAATTGTACCAGTAGGATACCGGAGGTTGAGGAAGAAATTTTAAAATTACTCCAAACTTCAAGAAGATTTAAGTCTGAGTATCAGGTATCCAGAACTTATAAAGATACAGTAAATAGGACTTTAGGAGATCCCTCTTACCACTCGACCTGGACTTGAGGCTAGACTTCTGTCAATTCTTTCGTTAATGGACGGTGAGCACATAATGAAAATCGTCATAAAAATAATTTACCGATGGGTGTTGTTTTACAAGAAGGTTTGGTTTTGGTATTGCTATTTTTAGTATAAAACTCAATATGCCCCGTCAAGAATTAAAATTTAAAACAGTTTAATAAATCATGGATTTTCCTTTCTGGATGCATCTGTATTTTTAACAAGTTTGCTATTTTTTAGAAATTAATGCGAGCTGTATTTATTTAAACGGTATGCCATGTACTCTATATAACTGCTCAGTTCTAACAGAATTCTAAGCAAATTCTAAGTCAAGATTGAGTTGAAGTTATGAATTATTTAGGTTTAAAAATTAATCATTTATTTATTGCTATTATTCATCAGAACTAGCCAAAAATTTTGACTGAATCGGGTTTAGTGGATGTCACATTTTGCTAAGTCCGAAAACTTGATTTATTAACAAAAAGAAAATAAATACAAATTTTAGTCATAGTAAATTATTTTCGAGAAGGTCGTAGAGTTTTTTATGAACAATGGAGAAGGAGGACAGGGCAGTGCTGAGTGACTAACTCGGTCACTTGATATGACTCCTTCCGATTTTCTTATGTGGAGGAAACCTGAAAAAATATTAAATCAAGCGTAAGATGCCTATGAGTTGAATCGAAGAACTGAATTTGAAACGAGATGGATCGAGGAAAGTGACCATTTTTGTTACCCTGAGATTATGTACGTTATGTCCTCTGGCGTTATTATTATGACAATGGAACGCACACCATGGGATATCCTATGGAACTCGAAGAGCGGTGCGTGTGCGAAGATGTTGATTGACACGGTTCTTGAATAGTTGTAGGTTGTAATTTGTGGGAAACAGATGTCCTGGGAGTGAGTACCGCAGCGATGCAGTTCTCTAGACAAAGGAGTCCTTGTAAGGAGATGTTCTAAGTGTTTTCAATTGTACAACGAACGGGTGCGCTCTTCCCGTCTGTCGTGACTAACGGGCGTTGCTGTGGGCGGGATGAGGCGGGCCAAATCCTGGGAACATCTGCCGTAAAAAAAATTTAACACAGGGATATCTCGGCCATATATCTACGGTATTCCAGACTATCTAGATCACGGGTCAACTCCGGGCCGCCGACGAAGACACACAGCTCTGTCTGAATGGAATCCACACTTCTTTTTTTTATTTTTTTTTATTTACCAATTCACTAAATGATTCACAAAATGAACATAGTTTTGTCTTAATATATCCTAAAGCTAAGATATATAACAATTGGACAATACTTAAAATAAAAGCGACCTAGCATATGTTAAAATCAAGTGTATAGGGGATAAGATACATTGACAAAGTTAAAAGCCCCAACAGTTAGACAATAAAAAATAACGAGGATGATAGTTAGTAGAAAATATATGTATACCCATAAAAGGAATTTGCGCATTCTATACTTAACCTAGGTAGTCATTAATTGAATAAGAACACTTTGACAGAAGAAAGCTTTTAAGTTTACTTTTAAACACTCCAAACGTGGTGCAGTCCTTTACTTCTCTAGGCAGCCCGATGTATATTTTTATGCAGCCGTATTTTGGGGATGTTTGGAAGAGGGAAGACCTGTGTATGGGGAAGGACAATTCATTACCACGTCGCGTACCATACCTGCTGTGCTCACCAGTTTTTGGAAAGAACTCAATATGTGAGTATGCATAGGTTGCACATTTATATACATAGACTGATATCACCGTCAAAAGCTTGTTTTCTTCGAAGGCTTGTCGGCAGGACTCTTGCGGTTTCAAGTTACATATCAACCTTATTATTTTTTTCCTGCAGAACAAACACTCTTTGTATGAATCTATCTTGAGCCCATAGAATTATGTGGTATGTCAAGTGCGGATAAGCAAGAGCATAATATGAGGTCAGCAAAGTCTTTTTATCTACACTTTGCTTTAATTTAAGTAGGGCAAAGTATGCTTTACTGAGTTTGCCACAGACATCTTCAATGTGATTGTCCCAGTGTAGTTGACTGTCCAGATATGATCCGAGAAACTTTACTTCAGATTGAAATATATCCGCCTGGATTTTGGGTTTTGAGTTGAAGAAGTGTACTGAGATAGTGTTTAACTCATTTAATAGTAGTTTGTTTCTGTAACACCAAGCACTCATCCCTTCGCATATCTTTTAAATTTGGGATTTTATTTCCTCTTCGGTTCTTGCTGCAATAGCCACAGACGTATCATCAGCAAATTTAATTGTCATAGCTTGCAGTTTCAGGTCATTTATGAACAACAGGAATATAAGTGGGGCCAAGGCCGATCCTTGGGAAGTTCCCATGTCGACATCAAAACTATCCGACATCTCCTGGCCAATCCTGACTTGCAGTTTTCGGTCTCTAAGGTAAGACATAATAATATCCTTCGCCCGCCCACGGAAGCCGATGTTATTTAGTTTAGCTTCGACAAATTCGAGATCCAGGGAGTCAAACGCCCTTGAGAGATCGAAGAATAGCCCAACCACCATTCTGTTGCTGTCTATGTTCTCATGAATGAAGTTCAAGAGAGAGTACGACGCAGTTTCAGTGGATTTTCCTTTAATGAAACCATGCTGGTCGTCATTAATGATGTTGAACTTTATCAGGAATTTCTTGATCCTCTCATAAAGCAATCTTTCTATAATTTTAGAGAATGTGCTTAGTAGTGATACAGGTCTATAGTTGGCAATATCCTCCTCTGCACCTCTCTTGAAGATCGGTACCACGGTGGCCAGTTTGAGTCTGGATGGGAAGCAACCCTCACTGATTGATTTGTTGATCAATATCTCAAGAGGACACGCAATCTCATCAGACACACTCTTTATGACTCTTGTAGAAATTCCATCGAAACCAGAAGATGCTTTGTTTTTTAGGCTATTGATGATTTTGATTATGTCATGCTTAGTTACTGGTTCGAGAAAGATAGAGTGGGTGTTTGCTGGTGTAAGAGATGGTTCTTGGGATACTGAGGTGCTAAAACGTCTTGCCAAATTATCACCTATCGATGTTGCGAAAAACGAGCCAAATTTATCCGCAACCTCTTTTTGACAGTGGAGCAATATGTCTTCAATCTTTAGCGATATTGGCTTGGATACTTTTGTTTTTCCTATTTCTCTGTTGACTATATTCCATATATCTTTGACTTTCTTCGTCGAGTCATTGATGATATTTGTGTTGAAATTTATTTTCCTTTGTTGAACATCTTTTCTGTATTGTTTCTTTTTTTCGTTGTAGGCTTGAAATTTGGCTGGATTGTTTTTCGTGTCGTTGAAAAGCTTCCTATTCATCTCTTTGTAAGCGCAAATCTGCCCCAAACCAGGAGTTTTTACTATTCCTGTCTGTGTTAATGCTTCTTTGCTTAACGGGACAGCACAGGTCAAAATGCCATGAAAATGTTGCATGGAAATCGTTGAACGCATCGTCAGTGTTTTGATTAGGTAGGTTATCCCATGTCTCGAGGGATAGACTGCGTTTAAATTGTTGGATGTTGTCATTTGATGCCAGCTTAATACCTTTCATGCAAATCGTTTCATTGTTTGGTGTGCTTGAAAGGTCGACCTCGAGTTGCAGAAGCATATGGTCAGATAAGTGAGGTTGTCGAGTTGAAAACGTAACTTCCCCTGCTGGGATATTCGATGACATATAATCAATAGCTGATCTGGAAGTCCCAATTGAATTTGACGCAATGCGAGTTGGTTCGTTACAGTGGTTGATTATACGATGTGCGTCTAGCGTGTCTTTGAGTAATTTGTATTTTCTGTCTTCTTTTTTCAACATATCAATATTTAGATCACCACATAGTATAACATATTTATGTATAGGTACTACCTCTGACATAATGGCTGTTAATTGATTTATAAATATTTCCACACTTCCGTTGGGTGGTCGATATACAACTATTATTATTACAGTATCCCGTTTATTCATTTTGAATTGAGCTGCACAGCACTCTAATTCCATTTCAACGGCATATGACGAAACCTTTGGAGCTTGTTTTGCTTCGAGTTTACTTTTGGTGTAGATCGCTGTGCCTCCATGAACGTGATTTGTCCTGCAGAGGTGTGATATCAGTTTATAACCGTTTATTGTTGCATATTCCATATATGCTTCCGTAGCCCATGTTTCACTGAGGCATAACACATCAGTGCTATTTTCTGTTGTTTGTATTTCCAGTAGGTTTGTTTTATTGTAGAGGCCTTGGATATTTAGGTGTTGAACTATAAGTTTGTTCTTGTTAGTTTTTAGATGTCTTTCCGTTTGCGTTTCCGAAGTGGCCTTTGTTATAAAAAATCTGCTGTTTTATTTGTTTTTGTATTTGTTCCGTTATTTGCGTAGTGTATAAGAGTTTTTTTAGGTGGCAAATCCTGATTGGAATTGTCCATAGTGACAGATTTCTGTTTTTGGTTGTGATGATCATCTGGTTCGGTCTGGGATTCGGAGGATCTTTTGTTTGTGATTATTTCTGATGATGTTGGGCGGTCTTGTTGTGAATTATTTTCACTGTCAGAGATGGTTTGGGATATATATTCTGTAAACTTTGGTTTGGGTGTATTTAGATTTTAGTTTTATGTAATTTTAAAAAATGTATTCCATGAGGCACCATTTTCCTTTAGCATTCACGTCTCCTTCCTCATTAAAGTGGAAAAGCCTCAGTAAATTATTCATATCGATGAACTCCATGTTGACTATATCCTTCGTCCATTTGTTGATGAGAGTATTTTGCTCGGATATAAGTTTGTTCAGAGCTACTTTACCTGGTATATAAGTTATTCCCACCAAAATTGTGCTGGTGTGTTTGGACGCTTGGATTAAATTATCTAATTTGCTATGGGTTTTATGTTTTTTCCGAGTCTTAGATTTAAGTTTTCTGATGCAGTTGGTCTAGTTTTTGATGCCTTTAGTTTGTCTTCCAGTGCAATATTTGATTTTTTAAGGCTTTCATTTAAAACGTTTATTCTCCCAAGTTTTCTCTTTAGCTCTTCCATATCCTCCCTATATTGATCGTACTTTTCCCTATATTTATTATTTTGGTAGAATTGTTTCTCCTTTATCCATTTTTGTTGATTATCCTCAAGTTTTTCGTTGATTATTTTGAAGTCGCATAGCTGAAATTCGTTCTGTTTAAACTTTATTTGTGATTCCGCGTACGGTCTTATTTGCGCTTTGTAGAGCAAGAGAAGCTGCTGCAGCGTATACAGTTTTTTGTTGCGAAATAGCGCACCAAGCTTATGTGAGGCTGATTTCGCGATGTTAGCAACATGGTCATACCAGGACATATTGCTGTTGACCGACACACCCAGTAGTCCGATTGACCAGGATGAAGGAATGGTCGATTCTGCCATAATCATGTCAGGGCCCGCCGTATTGGATTTCTTGGTAAACGTAGCTGCTTGGGTTTTTGCTGCATTGAACTGGACCAGAATTCTGTCGCCCTCTCCAGATCAGAAAAAACCTGTCTTCGAAATTAAATTTTTAATAAGTTTAATGGGTATTGACTTTCCTCAAATGGAATGACCCAACTTTATAAAAGAACATCTTGAAGGAGAAGCATAAACTGACTTCTATAGTTAATTGTATATTTACATGGTTTTGATTCATGCATAAGTACATGCTATATGGCATTAGAAAAGTTATATCTAAATTTTGGGTTTCATGAATCTAAACATATATCTGTTACTCAATTTTACTTATAGAAAGTTTACTGAAATATACAAATTTTTTGGCTATAATGAAAACGTAAGCTAACGAACAGAGGCGTTCTTTGCTAATTAATTTTGCTATCAAATTTACAACCTTCAACAACATATTAATCAGACGAAGGAGCTCTCGTAAAAAAATAAGATAATCCTCGCTCAAATCAATCACTATGTCTGGCGGATGTCCAGCTACCAATTCATCCTTAGTCAGCTTCAGGGTTATTGGATAAGTTAAGTGCGCCTCCACTATATCTTCTAAACCATATTATTTACTTCTTTATATATTTTTTAAATTAACGCACTTATTTTTCATATTATCTGATGTTCTTTGATTCTCACTTTCTTTATAAAATTCTTCTGTTAATTTTTTTTTTAAATTAGTAATTTTATATACAGGGTGTAACAGAAGTGTGTGCCAAACCAATGTTATATTTTTGGATTTGCGAGCGAAAAAAAGGATTGTTCTCCTTGAATTGAAGATGAGGGTCTCAAATCAAACAACGTATTTTGTGGTGGACGTAGTGGCATCTTTTTGACCTAAAGTCATATTTGTTTTAGCCATTGACTGCTATATTATACCTACTACTTGTACTATTACCCAAAATAATTTTTTAATAATATTATAATATATCCATATCGATGCGAAGCGGAAGGAGGAAACTTCAGTTTTCATAATAAATTTATAGGCGAGATACTATGCAAACAGAATAGGAAATTAATGGTTTATATTCTGGTAACGAAACGTACCTGTTTATCTAAATTTGCCGATTATGCATGTCACGACTTCAAAAATCGATCGTAAACATGGAATTTTACTTTAACCTTTAAAATAAATTGAATTTTGATACACTCTTGTACACCAATCTTAAATAATACACCTACATAATAGTTTATAGTAGCTTATCCACGGGTAAGCAAATTGAATTAAGTTACTTCTTGCTTATTGGTAACTATCTTCATTTGATTTAAGTAAGAAGCAAAGAACTGCAACATAACGTGCATTATCATTAGAAAACAGACTAACAAATAAAGAAAATGTCTAGCGTTAAAGAGCTCAGTTATCTTTTAGCGTTAACTGAATATATCAGTCAACGCTTTTAGTCTGAGTTATTCAAAATTATTTCTATAGCCTATACTCATTAATACTCAATTTACTCATGTCAGATACAAAGGTAATTGTTTACACACGTCAAGCAAAAATAAAGCAATATAAGGCTAAACCTAATTTTAAAATTTAAACACAGTTACATGGTTTTAAAATAACACGAGCAAATAAAAATATAACTAAGATTAAAAACATTTTAACACAGGTACCTACATAATCTATCTATAATAAAAGCTTCCAGTTCTTCAATCTTGTTCCTCAGAGAGCGAATATTAATGTGTAGGACCACTAACCTTTTGTTAACCTCATGCAATCCAGTACTGGAGGTTGTTACACTCTCAGTTGCAGCGGCTTCTTTGTCCTTATATTTTGGCTCTGGATATTGATAAAATGGTTCACAAACGTTCCAACTGGCCACATATCTCCGCTGCCTATCTCCTCTGCAAGTTCCCTAGGTACCCCTAACCTAAAGGAGCTCCTAAAGTTGTCTTTCTTAGTTTTCATTTTATCACAGATGCACTTTTTATCGATTTTTTGGCTTCTTAGGTAATCCAATATATTCTGTGAGCTTGTGCTGGGTGCAAAGCCTGAAATGAATAGCCATGTATAATTATCGGCGAGTTGTAGGGATGCAACCTTTTCTTTGGTTCCCATTTTTGGCGGAGGGCGGTTTTCGTTGTTTTTTCGGTATTTTTTCTTCGTAACCTCAGTCCACCCATTGTTTTTATCGTTGATTTTGCTGCCATTTTCAGAGTTTTCGCTTTCCACAGCGGCAGAAAATTCTTCTATCAAATTTGCCTCAGCATCAATAATGTCAACACTGTCACCAACCTCTCTCTCTCTCTTCTGTTTATGGCCTGACCAGTACTAAGGTCAGAAACTTCATAAGGTGTAGGATTTTCGGAATGTATGACTTCAACATGAGAAAGCGCCTTAACTGTCGCTGGTGGTGCCATCTCTTTTTCTCGAAAGGTATTTACCTGATTTTCAGAATTTAGGACTTCAATATGAGAAAGCGTCTTATCTGTCGCAGGTGGTGCCACCTCTGTTTCTTGAACGGTATTTACCCGGCTAGGTTCTGCAAGGAAAACATGTGATGGTGACCCAACATGTTTACTTTTTCTAACCTTAGATTTTCATCCTTTTCTCCTAGTTTTTCTTCTAATATGTCAATTTTCCATTTGCCACTTGCCTCATACACAGGTCAATCCGCTACCGGCGGGTATATAACGTACGTTCCGTGATAGACCATGTCAGCATTGAACTGGAGAGCGGCCTGAGTGTATGTGGCTGCTACGCCGCTCCGACCCTACGCCTCACGGCAAACGATATCCTTGCTTTACTACCGCAAAACAGAGTATCCCTACTAATTGGCGACCTTAACGCCACGCACGCCGATTGGGGCGGCAGAACCAACGGCAGGGGTAGACTGCCGTCCTTATTTGAAAAGCCGTATGTGCAAAAAATTAAAAATTGAAATTTTGCGATTTAGGTATTACTAGTGAGTTAACTTACCCGTCTACACAATGCAAAAGCCGTATCTGGTTATTAGTTGTCATAAATTGAGAAAAACATTTTGCCGTATGTGCAAAATCAAAGGTTTTCCTCAGTCAAAAAGCGGCATGTGCGCGGTCCATAATAATAAAGCGGTATGTGTCAAAGCGTCGGACGTACTTACCGCGTTTTAAATAAGCACGCTGCATTTGCCGCACTTTAATCGAGAATTCGGCTTATTTGCATTTAGAATCTATTGCGAAAGGTGCTTTGCATCAACTTGTTTTGTTTTTGTTTTGATTTGTAAGTGAAGTGTGTGTTGTTATCTAGATATTTTGTGTTCTCAGCTATAATAATAAAACTGTTTAGATCAATATGGCTTCGAATAGAACCAAATTAATACTTTCAAGGTGTCCTAAAAATACCGATAATATAAACTTATTACAAGACCATCATGGCGATAGTGTATTATATATGAACCCGTAAGTAATTTTATTCAATTTTGTTGTCTTTGGCAGTGTTATTTATAGCGCCAAGGGGCTAATTTAGTCCTAACTTAATTAGATTTATTAAGTCCAGTGGCGTCTCGAGTGGCACCTGAACGAATATTTTTGGGAAAAAATGTACGCCACTAACTTCTAATGGTTTTGTAGGATAAACATGGAAGTTGCTGATGCAAATTCTGAAGGTAGTCAAGGTATCGCGAACCAATCACCGGTATTACATGAACTACAAGCTATGGAACAGTTAGAAAAATGAATTATGACGACTTTTTCAATTGGGAAAATTTCACTTCCCAGGCCAAGCTAAAAAAAGATGCAGGAAATCGCCCCTATCTCTCAGAAATGGTACAAATTGTTGCCGAGCGAGGTCATTACACTCTTAAATATAGAAACAAATTTTGTGAACCATTACACACTTTAGATTTTCTTATGGCAAAAACAATGAAAAAGAAACAGTTGCTCAAACCGGTCACTTCTCTTCAAGGCCCTAGAGGATTTTCCCAAGAAAAAAAGAAACAGATACTTAAGGAGATAGGTAGTCTGCTTCCCGAAAATAGAAAGATGTTTTGGGAAAATTTACCAGACCTCAATGAAGTTGAAGAACTTGGTGAAGATTAACTTTTTAAATAAATAAAATATTTGTCAATAAAAATATGTTATAAACACAAAACTCATTTGTTTCATTTTTGGTTATTGCATATACGGCATTTGATTATGTTCAAATCGGTATAATCAGATTCCTTTACATAATTAAAAAGCCGTAAGTGATTTTTTGGCTAGGAGAACCAAAATATAACCTAATTGATATCTTACAAACTCAATTATAAAGGTTTTAAATATCATACCACATTTTATTTTATTAGAAACCGAAATAATCACAGGGTTCCATTGAGTTAACTTTCAGGGCGGTTTTCTCAAAATCTTGTTGTCTGCACATACCGCTTTTCAAATAAGGACGGCAGTAGACTACTTAAGGGTATAGTCGAAAATAATCTGGAAATGTCCTATCATAGAACTCCAAATCCCACTTATCTTCGCAATGGCTCATTCCTGGATGTTGCTATTACTCGGGGAGCGGTAAGAACTACTCAATTACAGGAAATAAACACCCTAAACTCGGATCACCTTCCGATCAAGATTGGCCTGTACTGTAGGGTCCCTACTTCGAGCGACACCGTCGTTTCGTACAGGGGTCTTGATTGGAGAGAGTTCCGAGCTAGGTTAAACGAGTTAACTGTCGTCCCCGGGCAAATAGAGTCAATCCAGGAACTTGAGAATGAAGTTGAAAAGCTTACAACTAATATCCAGCGCATCCGCGATGCTATGTGCCCCAGGGTTACCATCCACCCTAGGACAGAAACCCTACCCGTACCTATCCTTGAACTTATAGCTTTCAGAAACCGATTTCGACGCCGATGGCAGAGAAACCGGACACAAATGGGATCCGCTCGCATCAATGCGCTGACGGAGGAAATAAGGGTTAAAATCCGGGAATATAGAAGCCAGACATGGCTTGAATATATTAATTCTGTCAGCAGGGATGATGGCTCGCTGTGGAAACTCGCCAGGCGTGTCCGCGGAGTTAGTACGCGAATTCCGGCGATTAAATATCGTAATTCAGACATCGTAAGCGATCTGGGAAAAGCGGAGGCCTTCGCTGACTACCTGGAGGGCGTCTGCAGCGAGTCGCCTGACACCCGTCCTGAGCAGGCACATTATAGCTCTGTTGTTAGCGTTTTTAAACAACAGAAGTATCCCATCCCTCCGTCAGTTTACGATAAGTTGAGAGTCACTCCGGCGGATATCCGCAAAGCTCTCTGTCGTTTGCCGAGAAATAAAGCTCCTGGCCCGGACAACATTCCGAACTTAGTCCTGAAAAACTTGCCTAAGAAGTCAATCATCCATCTTATGCATATAATTAACGCGGCAATCAGGCTGCAACATTCCCGAAATCCTTGAAAGCAGCGTGCGTCATACACATCCCTAAACCAAGCAAGGATCTCGCACTGCCTTCGTCATATCGGCCGATCTCTCTGCTGAATACCCTCGGAAAAGTGGCTGAAAGGCTAATCTTGCCGGGGATCAGCGGGGAGGTCGACAGACTCAACATCCTGCCCCCTGAGCAATTCGGTTTTCGCGGCCGGCATGGCACTGTCATGTTAGCCGCGAAGATCGCTACCGATGTATATGAGAGCTTCAGTGCGAGACAGTCAGTGGCACTACTGCTACTAGACATCGAGAAGGCGTTCGACAAGGTGTGGCACGCGGGGCTACTTTATAAACTTCTAGCGAAGCACAACCTTCCGCTCCACATAGTATCCCTGATCGCGTCATACCTTGCCGAGCGCACTTTCGTTACTAGAGTGGAAAAACACACTTCCGCAAGTAGAAGCCTGCTTGCAGGGGTGCCACAGGGCACAGTATGGTCGCCGCTGCTGTTCAATCTTTTCATTGCAGATATTCCGTCTCATCTCCAAACCAATAAAGCCCTATTTGCCGACGACACGGCAATTTACTCCTCGCATCCTATAGCGGAAGTGGCGAAGTCAAAACTAAGCGAGCACATCAATGCGCTCGTTCCTTATTACGAGAGGTGGAAGATTTCCCTAAATGCGAAAAAGACCGACCTTATTGTAATTACACGCAAACGTAAGGACATTGAGGTTACACCTCTCGTAGTGGGTAACACGCAAATAAATCCAAAAACGCAAGTAAAATATATCGGTATCACGCTAGACACTAAACTGAATTTTAGCCGGCACATCTCGGCAATTGTTAACAAAAATGAAGGCATCAAGAAAGGACTAGGCTTGTTGGTAGCGAGCAGGTCTTACCTGAGCCCTGTCAATAAGCTTATCCTCTACAAATCAATTGTAAGGCCAGCACTGCTGCACGCTGCCCCGGTATGGTGCTCGGTGGCTCGTACGCATAAACGTAAACTACAGGTCATACAAAACTGCTACCTGAGGGCGGCGTTCTCCTTGACACGACGTGATCACGTCAGAATTGAAGACCTGCACGCGTGGTCAGGCGTTGAATACGTCGAGGAACACATCGACGGCCTCGCGTGTAGGTTCTTTGAGAACCAAATCAAGGGATCGCCGCTCACTGCTAATATCGCAGACAAGCGCTACGACCCCGAGCGCCCTATCCGACACGGTACCATATACCGAGAGCTAACCTTATTCTATAAGCAGCTAAGGCCTCCATAAACCTAATATCTTGTTAACATTAAATATTGCCAAAATCCCAGTAATTTTACCTTTTTAAGTTACTAAATCTATATCTTTTGAAAAAAAAAACATGAAAACCCAAGGATCAGGAGAACAGGAGCACTTTACCTTCGGGCAAGTGTTAGTCCTGCTGCCTGCCCAGCCAACCACCGTGTTCGGACACGGGGGGCGGGGCTTGCTAAAGGTGCTGCTAGTAGAATAAATACGCAGTTGCGCCCATCGCATATACACTTGACTTCCAACCACTGAAGCATCCGTGACTCCGCAGCCTGACCCGTGGGGCTCGACCTATTCAACCTGAAGTTATTACAATACCGGAGCAGACTTACGCTGCTAAGTCTTCACCTTGTATATTGTACATTGTATATAGTAGTTAAGTCTATGTTGTATATATTGTGATGTCTTTTTAACATATGAGCTCCTGCTCCCTGAGAGCAGTTCAAACAAGGTTTTTCACTGCTTTTCCTTGTATAATCTTCCTGGGAATAACATTACTTAACAAATCAAGTATTCTAATCTAATAAAGCTCCGGCCAACAACTAACTTGTAAAGATATTGAAGGGGTTTACCAAGTAATACTCAAGCCAACCGTAGCACAGCTGCGCCTAACTAATTAGGTAGGCTAACAACAGCCCCCTAAGGGCGTCGTACCCTGTTGGCCACGTTGCTGATCGAACAACACCAGGCGAAACAACAGGCCCTAGTTATACTAGTACTAATGACGTGTTAATATTAGGTTATGCTGTTACAAAAATGTTAATATTGAAATAAAATGTATAATGATGATGATTTCCATTTGAGGAATAAATTGTTTTCTTCTAGGGTCTTGGTTTTACTATATAGCACTTCCACCAGTTCCTTGAGGTATCCAATTTCTTTGTTTGGTTCTACGGAATTCGAGGTTAGGGAATCAGCATCATGCTCCTTACAGATTAACTGGGTATCATCCAGTACTACAAGTTTTGCAGTCCAATCTCTTTTGGCACATGATTTGTGGTAAACTTTCCCGCAAGTTATGCAGACTAAAACACTGGTTTGCCTTTTTTTACAACACGATAAACTCGTTTTTTCCGCTGACGTTCTTTGCCGATCTTCATCAGTCGGCGCCATCTTGGTTACTACTAATCTATGAATCGAAGGTAACCCAAATATGTTTCATCGTTGTTCAGAATATTTCTAACCTATGGAATATTTTGAATAATTTCCTCTAATAGAAGGTCAAACCTTGTGAATGAAGCTATAACATCTTTAGAGTCTAACTGAGATGAATGTCATAGAATTGGGCAAAGGCATAATAATTGTCAAACATTCTCAAATAGTCTTTAGACAGCTTTCTAAACAATTTTATTCTATTTAACCTTCAGTCAGTTCACAAAATAATTGGCTAGAAAAATACTACATACCTAATTACCTAAGATAATGACGCCAACGGAACGGAAAATCGAATTCTACGAACCAAAGCCTTTCTGTGGAAACACAAAGAACAACATAATGAATCACGGACCGGAAGAAGGTGCCGAAATATCTAAATGCCCCAGGAAAAATTCAGGCATAAATATTCGCATCCTGTTTGCCTAACCACACTAAGAAACTAGGAGAGCTAAGAAAGATTAAACATAAACCAGTGGCGAATCATTTGACCAGCCATTGTTCTTTCAGTTATCGCTTTGATCAATACTGAAAACAATACGTTTTGGAATAATTCAATAGAAACTTCTAAACATATTACGTGACTTTCAGCTTGCCAGAATCAAAGACTTTTTAATAAGTGAGATGCAATGTTTTAAGGGTTGATGACAGGCTTTCGTAAGACCTTACAACAATGTTCTTATTCTGATACGAACTGAATCTGTAACGTTGTAGATGTTAATAAATGCAGTATTGCGAGTTTCTCCTTTTCCTGGTCGATTTGTGTTATCGATACTCTCGCGATGTTAGTAGTAGTAGTAGTAGTAGTAAGGGTGGGGGGGGGGGGGGGGCGAAGCCCGGTAAGTAGGCCTATAAGTTCCTTTTCACCATCCCCGATCCGCCCTCCCCTACCTGACTACTTCCAACACCCGGCCCGCACTGAAACGGCCCGTCACCTTGATAAAGGTGAGGACGTCCTCTCAGTCCAGATCCTTTAGATCTTCCCGAGCAAGTGTTGGTGCTCCCAGTATCTTCCTCCTTAGGCGACTCCACCTATCACAAATTCCTATATAGTGGTATGAGGACTCCTCCCCTGTCCCGCAGTTCAGGCAGAGTGGGCTGTCCCTCACGCCGATAAGGTGCAGGTATCTGTTTAGGCTTCCATGCCCAGTCAGAATACCTACCAAGTTCCTGATGTCCTCTCGGCTCTTTTTTAGCAGTCGCCTTGCTCTGGATCCGTCAGGATTTAGAATCATTTCCTTGGCTTGTCTGCATCCTTCTTTTCCTCTCCAATTGTGCTTTGTCTTGTTCCAGGCCCAGTTATTTAGTTCCTGAGAGATTTGCCTTTTACTTAAGCCCAGACCAGGTTCTGGGCCGACGAGGTTGTCTGGCCAGTTCATCGGCCCGTTCGTTGCCCTCGATGTTACTGTGCCCTGGAACCCATCTGAGTCTTACTTCCTTGTGCACAGCCAATCTGTCTAGGGCGTCTCTACATTCCTGAACTAGCTTACAGCTTGCCATGGGTTTTTCGATCGCCCTTAGAGCGGCTTGACTGTCCGAGTAAATATATATACTCTCTAAACCTTCTGTTACTTCCGCCTTGGTTGCTACCTCAAAAATACCAAACACCTCCGCCTGGAAAACAGTGGCATATCTCCCCAGCGAAGTGCTTTCTCCTGATTTAGTGTTGTCTAGGTATACACCGGCTCCGGATGACTGTGTATTAGCCATCCATGAGCCGTCAGTGTACCATGCGTGTGCGCCGCTCGGCGTACGTACCTGGCCTGACAGCCAGTCTTACCTTGATCGAAATTCCACTTGGAAATTCCTTCTCAGTCTTAATCTGCCATCTGGAATATTGCCTTTGGTCGCAATGATGGGTAGATCCCTACTCATTTTGGCGGCAACAGTCGTATGGCCTTTCCCGTGTAGTCCGTTCGCCATAGGCCACTGTCGATCATCCTTTTGTGAGCCGCCATTGCCTCTCTCTCAATCCAGATCGGGAGGTCCGGCAGCCCCAGGATGTTCAGTGCTGCTCCGGGAGTGGTTCTCAAAGCTCCGGTAATACCCAAACAAGCCAGCCTTTGCAGTCTGGCCAGTTTCTGGGCATTAGTGGCTCTGGCCACCGCTGGCCACCAGACCACGGATCCGTAGGAAATCCTCGGTCTTATCACAGCAGTGTACAGCCACTGGAGGATGTAAGGTTTTAAACCCCACTGCCTACCTACTGTTCTTCTTAGTTGCCACATAATCGCGTTTGTCTTATTCACCACCTGTTCAACGTGTGCCTTCCACGTCAATTTACTGTCTAAAATAACTCCCAAATATTTGACTTGTTGACTTAGGCTCAGTCTCGTCTGGTAGAGTATGGGATGTATAAAACCTGCTAGATTTCGTTTCCTTGTGAGGAGAATGAGTTCGGTCTTCCCTGTGTTTACTGAGAGACCATTCTCCTCACACCAACCTTGAACTATCCGACACGCCACCTGCATACGCTCGCAGACCGTTCTCACGAACTTGCCCGTGATCATTACTAGCCCGTCGTCAGCATATGCTTGTGCGTAGAATCCCTCAAGATTTAACCTTCTCAGGAGGCTGTCCATCACCAGGCACCATAAATGTGGCGAAAGGCAGCTGCCTTGTGGGCAACCCCCTCTTACCCCGGCCTCGACGCGAACTTCTCCCAGCGTGGCGCTGATCTTTCGGTCTTCCAGTGCCGTTTTTACCCACTTGACCAAATGAACTGGTGTTCTCTTGGCCTGGAGGGCTTGACAGATAGTTTTCGTTTTAGCCTTATCGAAAGCTCCTTCTACGTCAAAGAAGAGTGCTAGCGCCATTTCTTTGTTTTCTATTGCCTTTTCAGCCCTTCTAACTACAGAATGGAGAGCCGTTTCAGTCGACTTCCCCCTTCTGTAGGCGTGCTGATTATCATGTAGAGGAGAATCAGTTAAGATCTCTTCCATGATGAACCTGTCAATGATTTTTTCCATTGTCTTCATTAAAAATGAGGTTAGACTCATAGGCCTAAATGACTTGGGATGGGAATAGTCTCTCTTCCCTGCCTTGGGGATGAAGACGACATCCGCTGCTCTCCAAGCTTGTGGAACGTACCCTAGTGCTATGCTGGCCTCGAATACTCTCTTTAAGTAAGGGAGTAACGTGTCAAGGCCCGCCTGCAGCATCATGGGTATAATTCCATCCGGCCCTCCTGCCTTATATGGACTGAACTCCCCCACTGCCCAAGTTATGGATTCCTCAGTCACCACACTGCGGGCAAGGTTCCAGTCCATCTCTGGCTCTGGTTCCTCATCCCAGTTGGTAGTCTGTACCTCTCCGGGGAAGTGGGTTTTTAGAAGAAGCTCTATCGCTTCCTCTCTGTTCGCCGTCCATTGTTCGCCTGTTTTCAGAGAGCCAATCTCTTTTTGTCTTTCCGAGCCCAGCAGCTTAAGCAGCCGCGCTGAGTCCGAGAGAGACTCCATCTCTCCACAGAATTTCCTCCAGCTATCTCTTTTGCTGCGTCGGACCTCGATTTTAAATTTCTTGTTACTTACTTCTGAAGTACCAACTTGCTAGACAGGTATATCCGTTTGGAGCGCCACTTGACAGAGGTGGTATATATTTATTTTTGAGAAAATTGATAGTCCTTCTCGCCTGAACATTCAAGGCAAGAAGGATGTATATATCATTTTAATTAAAGAATATATAATCAAATCGGTTGCCTTAATTATCGCATGCTTCTTACCGTGATATATCGTTTTAATTAATGAATATATTGCTAGGCGACTGTAGGTGCCTAAATTTTAGGGTATTTCTTACCGTTGTGTATCACTTTAATTAATGAATATACAATCAAATGACTGTCGGTCATTTGCCTTAATTACCGTATATAGCTTATCGTTATATCACTTTAGTTAACCAATTTATAATTAAACAACTGTAGGCCATTTGACGTATATATTCTCGCTAATTCTCGTTTCATTTATTGAACTAGCTATCTTGCTTATTAAGCTTACCTTTAAAAGAGTTACCTAATTTTATCTTTAATTCGTTAGAGAATTCATTTGGCTAGTGTCCTAATAGCTGATTGAGTTATTTTTTACTGTATTTGGCTGTAAAGCTCATGGCAGTAATTTATTTCACATAACTGAAATTTGCTAATTTAATTTGTCGCTTTGTTATCGGAATCGACTTGAGCTCAACTTGTTTACCTATAGATATTTAACGGCTGTATGTGTACATGTTTACCTCACTGGCTATTTTGTTGATTTGGTATTATTGCGGCCTGTTTATTGGTCTACTGATATTGTGGTTGCCACGGGATTGATTTAGGTTATGTTTGGTTAACAATCATTACATTTATACCTGCATATATTTATTGGCTATATACAATAAGATTTGAGGCAATATTAAGGTTATAAAGCATAGTTTAACAAGTAGTATCTTTGGTTGCTTTGATTTATTATTCTTGTAATATGGGTGACATATCTTACGAGGGTATCTTCTTATTAGCTTAAGAGCCTAGCAATAATCTCAAATTGATTTGAGATAGGATTAAATGCCCGGAAAGGGTTGGTGTAAGTTTACATTTTTAAAGGGATAAGTTATTTGTAATCTTCATGTTTAATTTGGTAAATTGCAGTCAAAATAATAACTAATCTGTGTATTCAAAACTTGTCTACATTCTTTTACAGGGTATTTTTCTAAATTGTATTACCCTGTTTTCAAGGATCAATGATCATTGATATACTTCTTGTAAAAAAAAATAGCGGCGACCTACCCTACTTGCCAAGTTATAGGCCCACGCCTTTAAAAAAATCTAATCCGTTGAGTAAACGTAGCATATGGGCCGCCTAATGAGCAATTAGCAAATATAGTTTTATATTTTGCACCCAACGCTTAAGGCTAGTTACAAGTCTCAACTTCATGTATAGTGTTCGCTAATTTATTATATAGATCACTATAGAAATTATTTTATTAGCTAGAGAAGAGAGGAAAATGTTTCAGTCTAGATTTCGCTGAATTATTCATGGATAATTTGGACGAAAATGCAGTCGAAGTGATACTGATGGCATGGCGTGACGTGCAGCTTCACCGGAAGCAGTAAAGTTCTAATGGCGGCCAGCCAAGTAGCCCTATGAACCACTAACCACTGCCAGTGGTATGATCATATAAAAAGTGCATACAAGTAGGTTCTATCTTATTTTTATCGAACTTACCATTAAAGGACTTTTAATAGATTATTATCTTATATTGTATCTATTACTATTGCTTATCGTTATTTGATTAACTAATATCGACTTTCTTTGCAACCCTTTTTAATGTTCAACTCCAGTCCATTTAAAGTAGACCACACAAACACATTATTGATATCGGACTGCAATAAATCACAATCTCTCACACAGTTTACTTCCCTAAATATTTTCAGATCATCGGCAAACATTAGGTAATTCGATTTTTGTATAAAAAGATAAATGTCATTAACAAACAGCAGGAATAACAATGACCCGCAATAGGAGCCCTGAGGAACCCCCGAGGTAACAGCAATCTCCCTCGAAACAAAATTATTAATTTGAATACACTGAACAAGCTCCCTTAGGAAGCTACCAAACCATCTACAAATGCTAGTACCAAAACTCAATGCATCCATATAAGCCAACAGCAAAGAGTGGTCCACCCTGTCGAATGCCTTTGTGAAATCAGTGTATACACTGTCAACCTGAAGTCTTTTCCCAAAGGCATCCAGCAGATGATCCTGGAATGTCATCAAATTCGTCACTGTTGAGCGGCCCACCAAAAAACCATGCTGTTCCTCAGAGATTAAACCCGTACACTCCCATGCCAGAAATTCAGTAACAAGTGAATCAAGCAGCTTTGGCATTGCAGACTGTATGCAAATCCCCCTATAATTGGGTATATTGCTACGATCACCAGACTTAAAAATTGGAGTGATAAATGAATTTTTTCCAAACACTTGGAAAAGTACCAGTTCTTACGGAGTTATTAAATAGCAACCAGAGGGGCTTGTTAAGTGAGAAAATACAGGCCTTCAGGAGAAATGACGGAACTCCATCAGGACCACTGGTTAATCTTGACTTGAGTGACAGAATGCCATTAAATACCGTCTCGAGACTAAAAGACATTTCTCTGATATTAGAGTAACCACCGATACTAGAGTAATAATCTGGGATGGCCAAAGGGGTATGTGCATACACAGACGAAAAATAATCAGCAAATAAACCCACAACCTCCCCACCACAATTGCCATTCCTATCCTCAAAAAACATAGTGGCTGATAGCCGTCAAACCGCTTAGAGTTACTAACATGACTCCAAAACAAAGATGGATCAACATTTATTCTCTGTTCCATATTTACAATGTAATCATTATAGCACACTTCCCTTAACCTACTACATCTAGATCTTAAATTGGAAAATGACAAGTAATCATCCTGTGATTTTGTCATCATATACTTTCTATGGGCAATATTTTTTTGGATAACCACAGCCTGAAGTTCCCTGGAAAACCACACCGGAAAACCAGAGCTTTTATAGCGTTTTATTGGTGTACACAGATTGATAAAGTCATACAATGTAGAGTGAAAATTCTCAGTTGTTAAATCAATGTCATTAGACTCCAATGTGGCCTCCCAGTCAACAGCGACCAAAAGATCATTCAGGAGCTCACAATTACAGTTTCTAAAGTCATAATAGTAAACATCAAACTCTAAAGCAGCCTTGAACTGGTTAACTGGCACAACTACATTATATGCTTCATGATGAGTCGATACAGGCAGGAGAAGATCCGCAGCAGCTTCAACTCTCACAAACACTCGATCCGAGAACACCAAGTCAAGGAACACAGTATTGGAGGTAGGTATGCCATTGATCTGCACTAGGCTGAGGAGACCAAACACATTGCATAGCGCATTAGCATGGCTCACCCGAGGACACTGAACTCCAACAATACCATCAACTCTGCACCAGGTTGCCTCAGGCAAGTTATAGTCCCCCATCAGGACTAACTGAGCATCACAATTTTCTTCAGCCAAAGCAACTCCACTCTCTGCATGGTGTATATTCTTAAATAGGGTATTTTTCTAAATTTTACTACCCTAATTTCAATGCTTAAAGATCGCTGATATATTCATTCATAATAGAAGATTTAGTGGCGCCTTCGCCCAACTGTCTTAGCGCTATGAGCCACACCTATAAATATTAACACCGCTGAGTGAACCAGGCATATGGACCGGTTGTTAAGCAATTAACTAATCGCGTTACAATATTTGTTCACTCTATGCACAAACATCAGATTCATAGTCGAAATAGAACATTTTATGTACTCGATAAATGATGCTCAAGAATTGGGCAATTTGACAGTGATAAACTCACATATCTTTCTTCATGCTTCACATATGCATACACATAAAATGGGTGCTTTTAATAATTTCCTTCATGCATTATTCAATACCCCTGTCATAATTAAAGAACTAAACATAGTCAAAGAAATATTCGGTTAGCAATGGTTATGATGACCAAATTGTAATTGATAAATATATTTCTAAAAAACAATAATTTGGAAAAGTTAAAAGTAATTTTGAACTTACCTGCCGCTACAATATATAGCACGATTAGTTGAGGTTCTCTCGCAAAGGTTCTTACAATAACCTTGTGCAAGTAATACCCATCCACCAGCATACAGGCGTAAGTGGAATTTGTTGCAGCACTAACGAAAAACGACAGAATTCTACAGGCTACAGGATTTCTTTCCATAACGTGGTTGCTGACTGTTGTGGAGAGCAGAGCGTCAATTATCACAATCTTCTTTGCCAATATTGTAAGTACGTTCCGTATCACGATGGCTATTAACAGGTTCCTGTGAAGAATGACCCTTGTCGTTTCTCTAAATACTGGTATACCCAGGAATATTCCTATTGCTGGCAATGAACAAACGATGCATATATAAAGTGCTGTCACATGATAATTGTATCTCCTGAGGTACACTGGGGCTATGGCGCAGTTTGAGTAATCCGTTTGTTGGTTCCATTTAGCTGTCACATTGTTCCAATAGCATTCTTTTCTGCTTTCTACTACAAAAAATATTAGTTATCAGTAATCGACATCGGAATGTGTGCATATCTAATAAAGAAGAATAGAAATTGCTTATGAAAAAATAATAATTTTCACAAAATATACCAAAACTCGATAGACCGTCAAGTAAAATGGACAGAGATAAACAGATCAATTTGGTATAAAGAACAAACGAAAACAGACAAAGGTGAGAAAATTAAAGGGCTTAAAATTGGCAATGATTGATTCAGCCGCAAGTGCAAGATATAAAAAGAAAATACAATATGCTGTGTTGTTGATAACCTGTAGTTAAAATTTTACTCAATTGATATGATGGGTTATCATCAGAGTAGTTACTTGTTGTTTTCCAGATGGGTTCTTTCATTATCTACAGAACAGCAAATCGTCTATTTGGATCTTCTCCCCTTAATTTCTCATCAACAAAATAAGGTCATATCGTAAAGTTCTTTGGATATCATACAACGGATTTCATAGTTTAACTAATGCAAGATGATGACTTCGTTTCAAGAACAAGTCCAGAATGTTTCAAATATGGTTGAACACGCAACAAGTGTGACAGCATAATCCTACAAGTCTATTTTATTTGAATCGTAGTCGACACAGAATCTGGTGCTGCCATCTTTCTTTTTAACTAGTACTACTGGGCTTGCCCAAGGCGAGTGGCATGGTCTTATCACCTGGCTTTCTAACATTGCCTGAATTTGTTTGTCTATTACATCTCGTTCTTTTTGTGACACTCTGTAGGGACGACTTTTATGTGTTTTATCATTTTCTAGTTCTATAACGTGTTCTGTCAAAGTAGTTCTTCCCATGTGTTTTGGGGATTTGGCGAACACGTCATTGTATTCTAGTAGCAGGTTTTGTAATTGTTTTTTAATTGTGTAATCTGTGATTTTTTCGATGTGGTGGTCTTCTAGTGTTACAGTTTCTTCTGTTTCTTCATTGAGCGCCAAATTCCGAGATATGTCTTCTTATTGTTTTTCCTCTAATATTGTTACAAGGTTTACAAGGTTTTTTGCTGGATAATTAGCTTTTGCGCGTATGGGTATAAATAATTTGGCTCCATTCCATATTGGAATGGCCGTCTTTCTCTATGTAATCTGGGATCTCTAGCTCTAGTGTTTTTATTTCTCCTTTTTTGAAGGTATAATTATTGCTAGCTTTAATTTTGTATATGCTAGGTGTTTCCTCAATCATTATGTTTGTGAATGGCCCTGACCTTCTTGGTTTTTCCGATCTACATATTATTATATCTATTTTTGCTTTGTTAAATATGTGGTATAACAATTTTTTAAATTTATTCCAGTATTGTAAGTATATGCCCCAACCTTTCCTTGGTATAGCTATCGTGTTATATGCCTTTTGTTTTGCAATGTCTCTAAGTTTCGTTAAGCATTCGAATATTGTCTGGAACGTAGGCTTATCTCTCATTTTTTCTCTGCTATGTAGATAATAAGCGGTTTTATGTTTGTTTGTTACATATGACACTGTCCCTGTTTGTCTTTTTGTTGTCCACTTTGTGTTTGGAAATTCTTACTTTAGAAGTTTGTTCTGATTGCGTCTTGATTTATAGTTTCCTGTTACTCCCAATGCTGTTGGAGTTTCATTAGTGAGGGTCCGTATATCCTGTCTTTTTTCTAATATGTGTCTCTTTATCATGTCTAACTGTATATTGTGATGGTTCTGTTCAAAATTTTTAAATTCCTTGTTCTCTTTTTTTCTAGTTTTTTCTCCTTGTATTGTTGTTAGCCCTGGTGCTGCTTTGCTCATTGACTCGTATTTTAATGGAATTTTATGTTTATTCTGTAATATCAATTCCTTATTTTGAATATCAATGATGGCTTTGTTTCGTTCTAAAAATTCCATGCCCAGAATTATAGGGTAAGGAGCATTTTTAATGACTTTCGCCTCTATCTGTACAATTAATTTGGATTTTATTTGTAAGGAGGCTTTTACTTCGCTCAGTACTGGTATGCGGTGTCCCCCTGCTCCAATTAACACCGTGTTGCTGTTTTTATGAATGAGGCCTGCTGTCCAATCTTTTTGGATTACGTTATTTTGAGACTCTGTGTCTATAACAGCTGATATTTGCTTTTTGTTTAGTGTACATGTGATGCATAATATCCCATTTTTTCCTTTGTACCCCTCTGCTAGGATGGCTGGGGTGTCTAGTTCTGCTATCCGCTGCCATTTGGGTATCTTCTTTGACAGGATGCTGCAAAATGTCCCAATTTACCGCAGGCGTAGCATGTTTGAGGGTTGGGCCTATTTCTGTATTGTGGCTGATTGCTGTTGTTTCCGCTGTACCGGTTTCGATTCATATTGTTTGGCTTGTATCCTTGTGGTCCTCTCGGATTATTTGGCTGATTTTGCTGTCTTTCTTGCCGAAATCTTGACTGTTCTTGTGGCTGCCTGTAGTTATTGTGCTGTCTATTATTATTTCTATTTATATGGAAGTTGTTCTGTGATGCGAACTTATTTTGGGGATGATAATAATTGTTCTGGGGTCTGTAGCTATTCCGTTGTTGCTCGTTATTACTAAATCCGGGTGGACTTCGGCTGGCTCTCTGCTTTGGGGCTTTGTCAATTGTTGCTGCTAGGGCCTTCAGTGCGTCCAGGTCCCGTGGTTGGGAGTTTGGTAGATTTGTTAACCAGTAGAAGTGATAGTGGTTTTCCTCTGTTAGTCCTTCGCCGAAAATTTTTATAAATTCTTCTATGTCCATATTTGTTTTGTATTCGTGATAGAGTACTCGGAGTTCATATAAGTAATTTATCACCAGTTCATT
Source organism: Pissodes strobi (assembly GCA_016904865.1). Lineage (NCBI taxonomy): Eukaryota > Metazoa > Arthropoda > Insecta > Coleoptera > Curculionidae > Pissodes > Pissodes strobi. The sequence goes on along the minus strand of MU184427.1, from coordinate 118,616 downwards.
TTGTTGTTGTCTTCTGTCCTATATCTTCTTTTTTAGAGATGCCTGAAGGTTCGTATCCTCAAATTCCCGGATGAAGTCTCGTTGTAGGTCGTTCCAGGTGTTGTTTTGGTTTGCCGTTGTGTATTCATCAAACCAAATATTTGCTGCTCCATCTAAAAACGTCCCGAAATAAGCAATAATTTTTAACGCATCATCCCATCCGTTTGCAATTGCCGTCCTTTCATATGATTTGATGAAATCGTTGGCTTTGCATCTGCAAGGATGGAATGTAGGTGGGCTTATGAATTGAGGTATCGCTGCTTTTTTTGCAGTTGCCAGTGCGTAATTGATTGTTGTGTTTGCCATATTCGTATTAGGTGATGTTTGAATGTTGCTGTCGTTACTTTCTACGTTGTCTTGGGGGTCTACGTTGATGCTTACTGTTGTCGTCACTGGCGTGTTTTTTCCTATGGTGTCTGTCTCTGTTGTTGCTTCCTTGCCTTCGCTACGTTGTAGGTTTTCTTCTGGTGCTCTTACTTGTGATTGTTTATTAGAAAGTGAGATTAACGATATTTTTTTAAGATTTGCTATGGGAGATGGGGGTGGAGATCGGTTCAACTTTTTGATGATGCGAAGATAGCGTTTATGGTGGCTGTGCTACTATGAGGCAACAGGAGATCTTCCGCTGGCGTGTCGGTTTGACTTCTGGATCGTAAGTTGTGTTTTTTGCCTGACATCCGGCACTGAATGTGTTTGTATGGATATAATTACTCCTCCGCCACAATGTCACGAATCTCAAAGATAACTTAGACTCGAATTGAATCTCAACCAGGGCTGAACAGACAGAAACTGGTACTGAAAATTGCTTTGTTGACACGACAAGGTTTAAAGAATTCTCTCGGCTTTACAACAAA
>MU184427.1:82639-107723 GCA_016904865.1 Pissodes strobi | reverse complement strand
TAAACGGAAAATATCAATACAATCTGATGCTCAGGTCCGTTAGGCTAAAATCTTTTGCCAAAATGCTAGCACAAATAAAGGGCACCTAGCACAACCTATGACAACCTAGCACACCAACAGTTTAGAACGAAAATGCTGTTGAATTCGGGGGGGGGGGGGGGGGGGGGGTAAAGAAAAAAAAACAACACGCGCGTTCAGTTTTCAGTAAAGACTAACTATATTACATATAGAATACAGCGAGCCAACCAATATAGCTTATACAGCAGAATAATATAAATGATAAAACATAACAGTAGCGTACTTGGGTATAATATTTTTGGGCTTTTATTTTAACACTCCCACTAGCACAAAAATATTACCTATTTTAAGGCAAAAACCCCTAAATCTAACAAAAATTTAGAATGTTTAACAGAACTTACACTTTTAGTTAATATATCAGCGGGCATCTGAGTTGTCTGTAAATATTCTATTTTAACCAAATTATCAGCTACGGCTTCTCTAATAAAATGATGTCGAATATCTATGTGCTTCGACCTCTGATGAAACATTTGATTTACCGACAACTTCTGTGCACTCTGATTATCATTAAACAAAGTTACACAATTTGAATTTTCTGTTAATTCAGCAATTAAATTTCTCAAATAAATGGCTTCTTTTGCAGCTTCAGATAATGCCATATACTCGGCTTCTGTGCTAGATAACGCAACAGTTTTTTGTTTTTTACTTTCCCATGATATTGAAGAATTACACAATTTAAAACAAAATCCAGTGTAGGATTTCCTGTCAATAGAATTACTCGCCCAGTCGGCATCAACAAAACCTGTTAATTCTTCATTATCTTTCTTAAACTTTAAACCATAATGCTTAGTATTTTTTAAATACTTTAAAATTCGCTTAGCTTGCTTCCAATGCTTATCATCAAAACAGTTATTAAACTGACTCAAATAACTCACTGAAAATGCAATATCTGGCCTGGTGAGAACTGCGAGATACATTAAAGAACCGATCAACTCCTGATATGGCATTTTCTTATCGTTATTATAAATAGTTTCACCTTTTTCAAGATGAACATTAATTTCCGTAGGCGTAGATACTTCTTTACAATCGGTCATTTTAAATCTTTTTAAAATCTGTTCAACATATTGTTCTTGATCTAGGCTTATGGTTTTGTTTAATTTATCAATCTTAACCCTCATACCGAGACACTGTTTTACTTGACCTAAATCCTTAATTTTAAATTCTTGTCCAAGTTTACACTTCAAAAAATCAGTTTCAGATTTATCATTAGAAAAAATAAAAAAATCGTCAACATAAACAGTTACAATAGTCAAGCAATTATCATTTCTTTTAGTATACAAACAAGGTTCAAAATTCGATTTTTTATAATCTAAACTATTTAAAAAATCATCTACCCGAGTGTACCATGCTCTGGCAGACTGTTTTAGGCCATAAATCGCCTTTTTTTATTTTAAAACTTTATTCTCGCTATTAGATGTTTCAAGCCCTTCAGGCAAATACATATAAACATCTTCTGCTAAAAAACCATTAAGAAAGGCGGTTGTTACGTCTAAATGGGTTATATCTAAGTCTAGTTTAACAGAAAATGCCATTAATAACCTCAATGTAGAATGACGCACCACAGGTGAAAAAGTTTCATCAAAGTCAATGCCTGGTCTCTGGGAAAACCCCTTAGCAACTAATCTAGCTCTATATTTTACCTTATTTTCACTGTCGTATTTTCTTTTGAACACCCACTTACACTGCACAATTGTACCTTCATCTGGAACATCCACTAGTTCCCATGCTTGGCTGTCTTCAAAGGATTGTAGCTCCTCGTTCATGGCGTGTTTCCATTTTGCCCCATCTGGCCTCGACAGTGCACTTTTCACGGTTTCTGGATCACCGGCTAGATCACAATGACTGTCTGAACAAAAATAACTAACACTATCCTCAAATTGTCTTGGCTTCGGCACTCTTTCTGATCGTCGCAGTCTGTTAGGGATTTCTTGAGTACTGGATGAAGAATTCTCGTCACTATTCTCAGCAAGTTCCCAGACTTCTCCAGAACTAACAGACATATTATCCTCATCCTCTGATCCTGTTTTCTCATCAGTAGATAAATTTTCGTCTCCCACTGAAACTGGTGTTTCTATGTCGTTGTGATGTCCATCAGTGTTTGTTTCACTGTCTACCATAATGCCAACTTCCTTATTTGTCTGCTCCATAATGGTTACATTTCTGCTAGTAAGAATCGTATTTTGATTTGGGTCATACACTCTATATCCTTTAACTTGTTCATCAAAACCCATTAAAATATACTTTATAGCTTTTCTGTCCCATTTCAATCGTTTTTCCTGTGGAATATGTACCATGACTGAACTGCCAAATATTCTTAAGTTGCTCACATCCGGCTTTACACCTGTCCATAGTTCATGAGGAGTTTTCGATAATCCAGAAGCTACCGATCTATTTCTCAAATAGACTGCAGTATTGACTGCTTCAGCCCAGAATTCTTTATTCAGGTTAGCGTCGAATAATAAACACCTTGCTTTTTCTATGACTGTCCTATTCATCCGCTCAGACATCCCATTTTGCTCAGGCGTGTATGAATTCGTTTTCTGATGGATAATTCCTGCGTTTTTTAGGAATTTTTCGAACTCGTTACTGCAAAACTCTCTTCCATTATCCGTTCTGAGTTTCTTTATTTTCTTCTCTTTTTGATTTTCAACCATACATTTGAAATTCTTAAAACAATCAAATACCTCGCTTTTGGTTTTTAAGAAATACACAAAAACCATGCGACTAAAATCGTCCTCAAAAATCAAAAAATATTTCGATCCCCCAATGGACGTTTTTTCCATAGGACCGCATACATCAGCGTGTATGAGTTCCAAAAAATCATTGGCACGTGATCCCTTATGTTTGAAAGGCAGTCGATGTTGTTTCCCTTCACAACATATTTCACAGTTTTTCTGTCCATTCTGCAAAGTTCCCGTATATGATAATCCATCAACAAGTCCATTTTTCATTTTTTCTAGGTAATCGCTATTTATATGTCCAAATCTGCGATGCCATATCTCTCCCGAGGGTAACGCTGAACCAGTTAGTAAACATTTCTCACTAAAAATGTTTAGTTTATAAACACCATTCTGCAAATCAGCAATTCCGATAAGCTGGCGTTGTTTATCAAATATCTTACAGCTATCGCCCTCAAATTTCACAATATTGCCTCGCTCTATCAATTGACTCACCGATAACAGATTGGTGGTCAAATCTGGGATATATGAAACATTTTTAACCATTACGTCATGCTTTTTATTACTAACGACTGTTGTAATCATTACGTCACCTGAACTCTTCACAGGAATCATAGTTTTGTTTGCTATCATAATTTCTTGCACTTCTTTAGGATTACTAACGTTTATAAGCTGTTCCCCATTGGCTGTTAGATGTACACTCACACCAGAGTCTATATACCAGTCCGACTTATTAAACGCACCGTTTAAAAATACAGCATTAAACGCGGGAGTCGTTTTTGTTTTCGTTTTATCGGTCTTCTTATCTGGACATTTATTCTGGTAATGTCCAAATTTTTTACAGTTATAGCATTTAATTTTCTTAACATCCAACTTCGGATTATTATCAAAATTACGGTTTCCATTGCCATGCCAATTTGAGTTGCTGGCAAATGCACTCCCAGTATTTCTGACGTCGACTTCCATGTCTAGCAATTTTGTCCTTATTGAATCTATTGTTATGGCGATTCCTGAATGTTCTATTGCCATAATCATTGGTTCAAATTTTTCAGGCAATCCAGCTAGCAGCAATGAGCCAATCCATTCGTCCGTTATACCAAAACCTGTGCCTCGTAGCTTTTGACCAATTTCAACAACTTGGTTTACATAAGACGTCATCGAATTACAGTTTTCTAAACGTGTAGAAATTAGATTTCTCAAAAGACTGATTCTTCTTGCAAATCCTTGATCATCGAACAACGTTTTCAGTTTTGCCATAATTCAACTGTTGACGTCGCATCTTTTATATGGACATAAAGTGATGCATCGATTGTTAAAATCAACTTGGGTTTCGCTTTGGCGTCATCTGCTTGCACAACCTCTGATATGCATTTGGACAATCCTTCCAAAATCAAGAAGTTCTCAACAGCAAATGCCCAATCACAATAGCTTTCTCGTCCCCTTAATTTCGGAACATTTACTATATAATTAGCAGCCATACTTGTGAGTCACACGAAAACAATACCGAAACGCGACTTCTTTATTTTACGAGGTTACCGATAACGCGCGGCCTGCGATTATCTGGGCCCATAACCTATTGAAAAATAAACAACACGCTCGTTCAGTTTCCAGTAAAGACTAACTATATTACATATAGAATACAGCGAGCCAACCAATATAGCTTATACAGCAGAATAATATAAATGATAAAACATAACAGTAGCGTACTTGGGTATAATATTTTTGGGCTTTTATTTTAACAGGGGGGGGGTGCGGGCTCAGGTTAACGCTCTCTCCCCCCCCCCCCCCCCGTGGGTTTTTTTTTGTCAAAATGCTAATTAGTTGATAGTGTGCTTTGTCAATAGGGGTAATTGTATTCTTGGAGAATAAAGCATTGATTGATTGATTGATTTTTCTGTAGGACTGGCAGTTCACAAACCATTGTAATAAGCGGAAGTATCTAATGGCGGACCAACTGTAATTGTGTAATTGTCAGGATCTGTGGTTAGAAAAAGATCCAGGAGGGCGGAAAATTTACCCCTCCCTCAGATCCGAGTTGGTTCGTCTACAAATTGAGTAATCCCGCAGCTGATGGCAAATGCTTCAGCTTCTCTACCTTTGTCGTCGGTCTTGTTGTGATGTTTAAGGCAGTTGGTGTTATGGGCAATGAAATCTCCCAGAATGAATATTTTTGAATTGGGATGGTCGACCTGTATTGAGTCAAAAGTGGTAGCTAGTGTTGTAAAAAGCTTTGGTAGGTTCTGTCGCTCGGAGGGCGATAGAGACAGCATATGAACCTGGTTAATCCCCTGGCATTGAACTTGAGCCACATGACGACAAGGTTGTTCGGTTCAAGTGTTTCCTCGCGGTGACACGAAAGGTCGCTTCGGATAGAAAGGCATATTCCGATCTTTATTTTCACGAAAAGTGTTCAGTTGTATTGGGATTTTATATTACCAAATATTACATGTATAAAACAGCATTTTGTGTCGTTCTTGGATGGTGAAGCATTTTGGTGTTCCGGTGAACAAAAACCATTTGTACAAATTATTTATAGCTCCCTACTTAACAGAGGACTTAAATGGCGCGGGCGTTCATGCCGTCTAAAGACAATCATCAAAATTATTCAGAATATTCAGACGGCTTAAGATACCTTTATGAATTGTTCACTAAAATGTTTTCGGCAATATAGTACTTTACATTTACATATATAAAATTCTAAGCATCAAAATTTAAAAAAAAATAGAATCGACGTCGGGACGCCTTGCATCGTTACATCACATTTTTTATTGTATGTACCTAATATTTTTAGACATATTTTCAAAAGTACCTTCTTAAAATATTTGAAATTTCAAGTACGCATTTTAAATAACTTTAAAATATACAATTTTACTGTTACGACGAAATATGGAACACTGCTCTATACGTATACAGTGTGTTAAAATTAGTGGCATATGCGAAGCGGTTCTAGCTGTTTAGATTTTGAGATATATTTTTTTAAAAAATATTGCTACATTTTAGAAACCCTTCTATTTTTTGTTTCAAGAATTTTCATAATCCATGGAAACAATTCTAGTGACTTTGCCTCTATCTAGTCAGATTTTAGGTACAACGTTTTGGTTTTCTCTAGAACCATATTTTTTTTATGGCCACTTTCAAGAATCTATCGCACAGAAAAAAAATTAAAAAAAAATTAATTAATGAACATTAATTAATTTATTAAAATAAATTAGACAAAATTCCACAATAATATACTGCAAAATATTATTTATTTAACAAATCAATATAATTTTTGCATTTTTATTAATAAATACAGAGATGTATATTAAAGACATAACGCTCATAAGCTACCACTGGCTTATTTTTAAAATGTGAACTAATAACATGTTATGGCAAGGAGCATAAAAAATTAAGAATAAAATAATTAATAAAAAAATTCTAAATGTTAAAAAACTTATAATAAATAATAATAATTAAAAAGAAATGCTAAACTATCAATAGTTTCATTTCTAAGCACTAAAACTTAATTTTTGGAGTTGATATTTATTATTATTTTCCAATATGATCGTTGTTTGTTGTTTTCTTAATTTATTATATTATTAATAATAATTATAGTAAGCTATTATTTTTATTTTCAAATGCAAGCGGATGATTGCTTATTAGCTTCACACTTTTAGTATTCATCTCGATATTCAATAACAAAGAGAAGTTGACCATGCAAAAATAGCAGTTGAATAAACACCATCAACATCAACATGTTGCCAAATTTATTAAAGCCTGGTTTTACCTACGAAGAAATTTGAAGTGAAAATATCTTTTGGCGCGTTCACCACACTTTTCCGCGTTATTGCGTGAAATGCGCGATTTTTCAAAATTTTGCTTTGATCCACCGACGAATTGACTATAAAACAATATTTGCTGAAAGGTTTAGTATTTATCTAAGCAAATTCATTAAAGCTATGCCTACTGTTGAAATGGTGTTATCTGAAATATATATAAGCGAAAGCAAATATTCAAAGCATTTCAGGAATATAACTTAATAAGTTAATAAAAGCTTCATTTGCAGTAATAAATTTGTAACCTGATATTCATTTTTTTTATATTGTTGATAAAATCGCATTATTAATTCAGCTTAAATCAAATACAGAAATAGAACTTATAATATCTCTATTTAAATCCAATTCTAAAATAGCTATGATAATTTCAGTTTGTCTCTCTTCTATAAGACTCACATTTGACCGGTAATTATATATTTATCTTAAGTTATGCCTTATTGTATGTGTGCTTCTTAGCCTTTATACATGTTTTTCTTTTTGTTTATTGTTTGTTTTTTTTTCGAAGGTAATGCAATCCCATGCCAATGCCTTTATCAAGCGAATTTTCAAGAATATTTGTTTGGAAAGTATTTACAAGTGTTTTTCGATAAGCGTACACTATAGTTTACAGCATTAGATATCTATGCAAATATTAATCGTAAAAATGCGTTTCATAAATGTTACGAATATAGGTAAAGGGTACAGTTGTTGGCACTCCGGTAGTTATTGGCCCCGTTGGATAAATATTGATTTATTAAGATTACATCTAAAAATCTTAAGATGACTATAATTTTGAAAACATCCGGCAACATTGGTTATTTCCCACATATAATTGCGTCACGTCAATTTTGACAGTTCAAGTAAAATCTCTAAGCAAACAGGTGTGTGTGTTGTGTTGCTCCAAATTTGAAGTTAGTTATAATGAATTTCTTAATAGTTAGCAATTTTATAAATAGTTATTTAAAGAGCTGAGGTACAACTGACAAGGTAAATGGGATTTTTATGTAATGTTTATTTAATATTCTGCCTAAAAATGCCTTAAACAATAATTTTTCCCGCGCTTTTCGTTTATTTACCGTGGTGCCAATTACTATATAAGGAATTTGCCTATTTAGTAGTCATTGGCACTGGGAGCCAATAACTATATTTAATCGTTTCCATTTTTTATTATTATTTTATACCCAATGACGAGTTTTTTCTATTGTTTGAATATAATTTCGATTTAAAAGGAGCAAATAGAACTTTAGACAGTTGTTGGCACCATGCCAATTATTCAATTCTTGAGTGCCAATAACTGTCGAGTTTAACGTATGTATAAAAGTAATGTGTAATTCATTCACTTGACCCAGTGTGGTTTTTTTTACAGAAAATGCCTAAAGTTCGAGAGGACTTCAAATATACCAAAAGGTATAATGAAGAAAAACTGCAAAAAAACGGGTTGCAAAAAAAAACAGCTGCCAAGAAATTTAGTATACCACGTGCTACACTGCAGTTCCGTTTAAGTAAAAAAATTTGTAAAACTGGTCATGGTCCCTCCGCACTGTTACGCGAAGAAGAAGAACATATTCTGGTAAATTGGGTAATTGAAAGCGTCCGAAAAAGTTTTCCTCAGCGAAAGGAAACCTTTCAAGCCAGCGTTAAGGCATTTTTGGAGAAAAATCCCAGGCCCAACCCTTTCAATGATTATCACCCAGGTGATGGGTGGTACAAAAGTTTTTTAAAACGTCATCCAGTTTTAACTGAAAGACAGCCGGAGTCGGTTACCTACTGCTGCCAGTGCTTCAGTGAGCGAACAGGATATAAGAGGCTGGTTTTCAAAAATTGAGGGGTATTTCAAAGAAGAAAATCTGATGGACATATTAGAAGACCCTCAAAGAATTTTTAACTCTGACGAGACAAATTTTCAATTATGCCCAAAAACAAAAAATGTTCTAGCCCCTATTGGTACTCGAAATGTTTACGAAGTGGACCGAGGTCAAGCGAAATCAACAGTGACGGTTTTATTTACTTTTTCGGCTGCAGGTGAAACAGCACCCCCAATGATAGTTTTCCCCTACAAAAGATTGCCAGCTGACATTACTGCCAATATTCCAAGCGAATGGGGAATAGGCACCTCTCCCAGTGGTTGGATGAAAGCGGAACTCTTTTATGAGTATAGTGCAAATGATTTTCATAGCAACCTTCTGAAAAACTATGCAAGATTCCCTGTTATTTTGTTTGTAGATGGGCATTCTACCCATCTTACATATAAAGTAAGTGAACTTTGTACAAGACTGAAAATTGTTTTGGTCGCTTTATACCCGAATTCAACGAGAATTCTCCAACCGGCAGATGTTTCAGCATTCAAACCCATTAAAGATCTTTGGAGGAAGGGTGTATTAGCATGGAGAAGGGATAATCCATCAATTTCACTGACAAAAGATAAAATTGCCCCTATTTTGAATGAAGCAATTTCAAAATTAAAACCAGAAACAGTGGTTCAAGGTTTTCGAGCTTGCGGCATTTATCCCTGGAATCCTTCGGCCGTAGATTATTCCAAATGTTTGGACAAGTCAAAGATTCATAAAGAGCAAGAAACCACGAAGATGCTAGTAAAAAACTACCTTTCATTTTCAAAATTTAAGCAGATTGTAGGCGATGAAAAAATTTATCTTTTTGAAAATACAGATCATCCTGCAGAAAACGAAAATTTGCATGCGCTCAACATTTACAAAGTGTTTATGCCAGATCATATAACTTCTGAAACATTCGAATCTGGGGAAGTTCCAAAGGCAGTTCAGAATGAATCAACTAACGAGATACAAGATGAAAAACAAATAGAAGAAACTGATATAGATGAAGAAAGGCAAGAAGTTAGAATGGCAACTCCTATAGAAGTAACAGAAAATGATATAGCTAATTCAAGTGGAAGCGACAGCATTAAAATATTCAATTTGGAGGAAATTCCAATTGTGTTTTCTCTATCTCCATCTCAAATTTTAATTGAAAATGCAACTTTTTCTACGGAAACAACTACAACAAAATCTGAAATTGATATACATATGAATGCCTCTCACATGTCTGATAATAGAAAACAGAGCCAACCTAAGCCAGAAAGAGAATGCGATACAAAAATTGGCAAAGAAACACCAGAAATTAAAAAATATCTTGTGTGGCCGGAAACACCTGAAAGAAACGGAAAAAGAAATTCTGAAAAGCTGCCTTTTGTGTTAACGGAGCAGTGGAAAAAGATTCACTTAGCTAAATTAAATAAAAAAAATATGAAGAAGAAGCCAAAGAAAACAGAAAAAAATTAAGACTTGAAAGAGCTACACAGAAAAGTAATTTGAAAAAACTAATCCCAGGAAGAAGTGGTGCTTAAACCAGAAAAGTCCCAGCCATTAACAAATGATGCGGTTGAAATGAAAAATGAAGATGGACCGCTAAAGGATGATTCACATTATCAGACATCCAACGACACGACAAGGACCGACAAAGACCCGACAGTTGCAGCTGCGATTCACATTAGACGACAAGCATCCGACATCGACGGATTGTTTGTAATTAAAGTTATATTTTTCTATAACAAAACTAGAAGCCATATTGTGCTGTAAAGTAAGAAATACTTTGATGTCATGTTTAGACATTGTGTGACATATCGTACAGTTCGGGATAATCACGAACAAGCAATCTATTTTTCATTATCCATTTCGATATTTAAATACAGATCCTCAAACTTAGCCGAAATTCTGGCAAAACTAAAATAAACTCTTGTTTCTTATTCTTCTACTTTCTTATATGGATACATATTAGTAGGCGAAAGCCTGTTCATTGCCAACACGTCTTCCCCGGAAGATGAAGTCCAGCATTTTCTCCAACGTTTTGGTGGTCTTCCCTGTGATCTCTTTCCTACTGGATTATTATTTTTTTTGCGTTTTTGACGGGTCTGCTGTCCTCCATTCTTTTTATATATTTGTTCCAGAATCTACGTCTTTGTCTCACCCACCTTCCTATGTCCTGTATCCCGCATTGTAGTATGTCGTCCTTATTTCGTATTCTGTCGTATAGTGTTTTGCCTTTTATACTTCTCAGAGTTTTCATTTCAACTGTTCTCATTATTTGCAGAGTTCTGTTTGTATCTGCTCTTGTTTCTGCTGCGTATGTTATGCCGTTTTATATATCTTGACTTTGCTTTCTGTATTGAGGTGTTTGTTCTTCCAAGCAATTTCTCTCAAACATCCCGAAATTCGAGCCGCTTTTCATTGGTTGCTCTCTTACTTCGAGAAGTATATTTCCATGACTCGTTATATCTGCTGTTCGACGATTTTGGAGCCGATTTACAACTTACATTTTATTGGTTCCTTTGATGTTACTAAGCATGTAGTCTTCTCGCTATTGATGAGCATATTTAGTTCTTCCGCTTTGGTGTTAAAGGATGTGCAATAAAAACAGCGTCGTCAGCATAGCATGGAAGAAAGTATTTCTCATTTTGTATCCAACTACTCTGGGCATATTTTTCATTATTTCATCCATTATCAAATTAAATATCAAGGGGCTGAGTGAATCTCCCTGTCTAATTCCTGTGTTTACATGTATATCTTCCGTTGTGATATGTTCTACTCTGATTTTAGTTCTGCATTGGGTGTTAATATCGTATATTATATTAAGTAGCCTATGGTTTAGCCCTTTTGTTCTAATTATTTCCAGGACATTTTTTAAGCGCACTCTGTCAAAAGCTTTGGTAATATCAACGAAGCACATTGTCATGTACGCAAGTTTATTGAATTCTAGAGATTTTTCTGATATTTGTTTCACAATGAATATTGCATCAATATTGGATCTGTTTTCTCGGAAGCCTTGTTGTTCGTGTCTTATCCTTATGGTTTTGGTGATTTCCCCCAGAATAGTCTTTGTGAACGCTTTATGAACGTTATCAAGTAGGGTGATTCCACGATAGTTTTCTGGCAGTGTTTACTGTCCTTTTTTAAAAATGGGTATTGTTATACTATTCTTCCATTCATTTGGTATTTTCCGTTCTTCTATGATATTTTTAAATAAGGTTAATATTTCATTTTGTAATTTTTTTTCCTCCGTAATTAAGCATCTCGTTAGTGAACTCGTCAGACCCGGGGCTTTTTCTATTTTTAAGGGATTTTAAGGTGTTTTTTTATCATGTCATTTGTTAATTCTATGTCGTTGTCTTCTTCATATTCGATTTGTATCTGTTCCTTGTCTTCCTCTTCCTTGTATAGATCCCTAAAATGCGTTTCCCACTGTTCTGTCGTGATTTTATTGGTTCGTATGGTATCTTTCCCTTCTATCTTATTTCTTCTTAGCATTCCCTATATTCTTCTCTGGCTTCCATACAAGTCTCTTTCCACTTCTTTTGTAAACTTTTCCCAATGGTTTTCTTTTAGTTCCCTTATTTTTGTATTTGCCTCGTTTCGTTCTCTTCGATAGTTGTTCAAGTTTTCAGGCGCTTGATTTTGCTTATATTTGCTGTATGCATTTTTTTTAGTTTAGCTAGTTCTTTCACTTCCGGCATAAACCATGGCGTTCTCTTGATTGTATTTTCATTTACCTGTCGTTTTCCTATTGCTACCATTGCAGCATCTAGTATGTTATTTTTTATTGTTTTCCATTGGCGGTCTTTGCTATCTTCAGTATTCACTGGTATTTGCAATATTTTCTGATTTAATCGATCTTCATACAGATGTTTTGTGCTGTGATCTTCTAATGATTTGACATTAAATTTGCTAATTATTTGCGACTTAAGTTTTGAGGATTGGGGTATGTTCAATCTCATTTTGCAAAGTAACATCTTATGATCACTTCCAGAGTTGGCGTCATTTAGAGTTCTTACGTCCAATATTGTTTAAAGCACGACCTCTGTTTGTGATAATATAGTCTAATACCGACTGTTGTCCTCTTGTATTTTGCCATGTGTATTTGAACTTCATGGCATGTTCGAAGAAAATGTTGTTAATTCTCATGTTATTGTTTGCGCAGAATATTTTCGGTAGATCTCCATTTTCGTTTGTGGTCTCTTCGTTAAATCATTATGTATTCAGTGGTTCATTTCATATTCTTGCATTTATGTCACCCATAATAATGATTTTATCTCGTGTTCTTATTTTGTCCACTGCTGCTTGCATTTCTTCATAAAATCTCTCTCTTTCCTCTCTCTCTCTCTTTACTTATGTCTGGTGCATAAACGCTTATGAAGTGCATTTTTCGATGGTTACTACTTAGTGGTACCTGTAGTATTCTGTCGTTGACGTAGGCTTCACTCTCTATTTGTTGTTTCTACTTTCGGTCTAGCAGTATCCCCATTCTTGAGCGTGCGTGCTTTCTGTTCTCGTGGTACTCCACTATATATCAAGATATATTTGTCAATTTCGCATTTTCCTTTTTCTTTCTTCTTCGTTTCGCTGATAGTGCATATTTCTATGTTATTTACTTTTAATTTTTCTATGATCTCCTGATCCTTTGCAGTCCAGGACATGATGTTCCAGGTGGCTACTCTGAGTTTATTTCATTTCCAAATCTTTGTCCGTTTTCTCGCCTTTGTCGTCATTTTTTCATCAATCGAGTTCCGAGGCTTGTGGTTCTGCGAGCTATATTGGTTTTTAACCACAGGTAGGGTGCTGTCTTGACCTGTGAATCCTCCTCCTTTATCCGGGCTTGGTACCGGTGCCTCATTGATTGAGCTAAACCATTTCACACTATCAATCAAGTACTCGTCACCGATCACCGACAGGCGCAGACACGAAAAACATTCTTTCCAAGGAAGTCGGTCCGTTCCGTCGTTGCCGGTACGTGTCGTTGTCGGTTAATGTGTACATCAATATTTGTTTATATAAAAAAAATGATTTGTCTTGTCTTTGCCGGTCGTTGGATGTCTGATAATGTGAATCATCCTTAATTATGAAGCCTGCTTCAAATAAAATAAAAGTTGTGTCTGATATTCTATTAAATGACCCAACCAGCAAACCAGGACATATAAGAAACCTATTTGAAAGTAAATCCGTCGAAACAAAAAATATTGATGAAAATGAAGAGAATGATTTCCCTGTGAACAAAAAAGTGTCTGATGGTCTTTGTTTCATTTGCACATTTAATATTACTGAGAAAAAGTATGGTAAAAAATGTTCAATTTGTATTAGACATTTTCACCCAAATTGTATAAGGAAACATAACAATATGCCCCCTATTGTGAAAAAATACGTATGTAATGCCTGCATTAAAGAATGTAATGAACCTAATTAGATATTATTAGTGATTACTGGTTTACAATTAATTTTAAAGTTACATTTAAGTACACCTATTATTATAGATTAGCTTTAATGTATCTTTTGTATTCACAGTTGCATTTAAATATTATCTGTTATACAGAAATTTTATTATTTAAATTTGAATTCAAAATAAGATTAGTTTCCCTGGTTTTCCCTAGTAACATTTTCAGGTGCCAATTACTATGCCCTAAGGTGCCAATATTATTTTTTATGGTGCCAATAACACAACTTTTGTCTAAGCTTATATTTTCATAATTTATCCACTTTCTTCTTAAACTAATCATGCTCTGATACCTTCGCTAATGAATATTAAAGTATATATTTTTAATTATGTTAAATATTCGAGAACATACTTATAAAAATATTTTTTTAATACTACTTATAATATAGCGTCCCTTAAAGTGCCAATAACTGTACTGTTTACCCTACTCGAAAACTTTAAGTTAAAATTATGGATTTTTTAAGATTTAAATACAATATTAAACTATACCAAATGCTCTTCCGCAATTAGCGGAAAATAGGCACACACTTCACCCGTTGACGTCACGACAATCAATGCCTCACATACCAGCTAAAATTAATTTTGAAGATCAACATGAAAGTTGGTAGTATTTTCTTATGTGTGGCACTTTCAAGCAGAGACAGTGTTCAAACATAGTGTTGACGCGTACCTAAACCAAAATCTTCCCAAAAAGTTACAAGTATACTTACAAAAGCAACTGGTAAGCTTAGTCGAGTTCCATTGCATTTAAACGCGTACGCCACACTGAAGTTGTATTTTTCTACAAACCTTGCACTATTTGTATAGTTGTAGCACAAAAGTCCTACGTAGTGATTCCATACGTTTTGCATAACACTATTCCCTCTTACTGAACACTTTTTTGATTCGTTCTGCAACAAAAAATCTATTGATTTTAGTATTCCTTGCCTATTCTAGTTTTAAATTATCATAATGTATATGAGTGAAAAGACGATTTATATACAAGCGAATAAATCATTTTCTCCTTCATGTAGATCCTACATAGGAAATCCATGGTGTCCTGTAAAATAGTATCGCCAACTTTGCTTAAGAAAAAAAAATTTTTGATTGAAAAATGACAGCTGTCAAACACTTTGTTATTAGTTAAGAGTTATTTAAAAATTTTATTTATTTCTCATTATAATATTATAATAAAAATGGAATTTGTATTATAAAGTTAAGTTATGTGACGACCACAAAGGAAGTTCTCACGGAAACTGCAGAGCTAGCAACTTCATGCGAACTTATAAATATAGCTAATTATTGTACTATTATTCATTCTTTTCATATTCTCGAGCTTGTAACGTGTTAAATAAATATTTTTAAAAACACAGTTTCTGCTTTGCGAAACATAACTGGCGCAGTCGTTCGGATAGTTGCAGTTTTTCCTATCGAAGTTTCACGGCATCGGGTCCGATTCGTTCGCGAAAAACGTAGTTTTCAATCTTTGGGCAACTAAGAAAAACCTCTTCGCATCGCAGCCGCATTCCACAGGCGAGAAAAAGAATCTTCCCGTGCAGACAGGACCTTGGTAAGTCAAGTATTTTCCTGTTTTTCACATTTTTCCCCGTATAGGAAACCTCTATTTTTAAATTTTCTTTTCTGATTAAGAAGTAAATTGTAATTTAATTTAAGGCAACCATTATTAGTTTAGAAAGTGAGACATTTATTTTATTTGAATGAATATTATTGATATTTATTTCCACTGTTGACACCATTACAATTTAGATACGTATTTATGAGCATTAACCGAACCGCAGCCGCAGGCGAGGTTGATAATTTTATTAAAGATTTTTTTGAGAAATTAACTCTTAAAACTCCTAAAAACATGCCTGATACGGAACCGCAGGTTCAAACAGGATCAAATTTAAATATGCTGAAAATGTATATTGATATAGTACCAAACTATGACGGCGATGAAAATACGCTAGCGAGCTTTTTATCATCATGCGATTTTTTATTTAAAAACTTTGATATCTATTTTAAAAGATTATTAAGTTAGGGTAGTTCAAAATAAACTTATCGATAGAGCACAATTATTAGTAGGTTGTCGTCCTGGGTTAAATTCATGGGATTTAATAAAAAATGCGTTGTCAAGTACTTTTGGCGATAATCGAAATATTGAATGCCTAGAGCAGGATCTTTTTATGGCTAGACCTAACAAAAATTAACATCCTTTAGAATTTGGTAGGAGATTACAGGTTTTAAGAAGTCAACTTGCACAAAAAATAAGCTCTGTGTCCACAATTTCTAGAGAGGCTAAGATAATATATTTAAATCAATATGAAAATCTTTCCTTAAGAACATTTATTCGTGGTTTAACAGGTCATGTTCAAAGCATCATTAGATTAAGAAATCCCACTAGCCTCGAAAGCGCAATGACATTTGTGCAGGAAGAACACAACTTTCAATATACTCAAAACATATATAAAAATACAGTGACGCAGTCACCTACTCAAAATTGGTTCGGAAACCAACAAAGACTAGATTACCATATTTTCAACCTAAGACAAACTCGGCATTAATAAATGCGAATAGCCGTCGATTTCAATCTCAACAACAGTTTAACAGATTTCCCTGTCAACCAATTAACGTACAACCACGACCAATAGGAGCGCGACATTTCCCAACTAATCGTCAGGTATTTGGAGCACCTAAAAATGTGTTTAGATCAACAGGCCCAACTTCATATTAACAAACCCGAGCCTATGTCAACAACCTCTAGAAACCCTACCATTTACGCTAGACAACGCTCCTTCCAAAATAGACAAACTAATCATTTTCAAACAACAGGATCTCGAATTTTTTTCGCCGAAGAACTTTACCAAATTGACGACCAACAAAATCAAGAAATTTTGGAAACGGAAGAAAACGCTGTTGTTCTAATGCCGCAGGCAAATTTAGACAACGATGTCGACTATAATTACGACGACGTTTATATAAACCCCGAAAATGAGCATGCATGTGAAAATATTTAGGATTTTAACGATATTAGTAACGACGAAAATTTTATACGGACAGGCCTGTTGCAAAACAAAACATAACAATGGCCGAGATGCATACCGAATTTACAAGTAATTTACCATATATAGAAATTAAAAGACCACCAATGAAATTACTTATAGACACGGGTTGTTCTCAATCACTATTACGTCCCGCTATTGCGCAAAAATATTTTGCCGAAAAGATATTTACGTCCCCCACAAAAATAAGAACAGGTATAGGTGAAAAATTAGTTCAATTTAAAGCTCGTATTCCAGCACCTTCTGAGCTAAAATCTAATGAAAATATAATTTTCACTCTTTCTGATTTCCATTCGTATTTCGACGGTATACTAGGACTTAACGAAATTCAAAAATTTAATTTTCTTATTGACTTCAAAAATAAATGCATTAAAAACGAGGTAACCACTGTTCCCATACTGTATCCGCATTCGCAGAATGTAGTGTATACAATTTCTGTTAATTCTCACGAAATTGTCGCAGCCCAGGTGCCGGTATCTGTTTACGATGGCGACATCATAATACTGTTTTTCCCAGAAACTTTAGCAACTGCAAAACAAGGTCTTGCAAAAACTGAAATATTTAATTTTACCGATAAACATGTAACTATAAACCTTAAGGAAGCTTTAAATGTGATTCCTTTCCCAGACGCAAAAAAAGATAGCTTCGAATTTTATCATATGGAGCATTTGTTACCTAACACCGTTCTTAATAAAGATAATGATATTCCAAACTTAATACATGTCGAGCATTTAAATTCTGAAGAACGTAATTTAATAACTAAACTTTGTCGCGAATTTTCTGACATTTTTTATAAAGAAGGCGATAAACTAAGTTTTACAAACTAAGTAAAACATGATATAAAAACCACAGATGAGACTCCAATTTTTACTAAGTCCTACAGGTATCCTTTTATCCGTAAGGAAGAGGTACAAAGGCAAATACATAAAACGCTAGAGGACGGTATTATTAGACCCAGTCAGAGTCCAGATTAAATCATTCTTGGGACTTTTGGGATATTATAGGCGTTTTATACAGAATTTTGCAAAACTAACCAAACCTTTTACAAAATGCTTGAAAAAAGGCGAAACTATCGAGCACACATCTGAATTTATCGAAACATTTGAACTATGTAAAAATATCCTCTGTAACGACCCAGTTCTACAATATCCGGACTTTGAAAAACCCTTTCTTTTGACAACAGATGCCTCTAACTTCGCAGTCGGTGCTGTTTTAAGTCAAGGTAAGATAGGTAATGACCTTCCCGTGGGATACGCGTCCCGTACCCTAAACCCAGCGGAAGTTAATTACAGTACCATAGATAAAGAGTTATTGGCAGTAGTATGGGCCGCCAAATACTTTAGGCCATATTTATTTGGAAGAAAATTCACAATAATAACGGATCATAAACCACTCCAATGGTTATTCAATTTAAAAGAACCAAGTTCGCGCTTGGTAAGATGGCGACTAAAACTCGAGGAGTATGATTATGATATTGTATATAAGAAAGGAAAGCAGAACACGAACGCAGACGCCTTATCAAGAATTGAAATAAATATGATGGAAAATGAGTCAGTTGTTGGAAACCCCGGAGATGTCGACAACGATATTAACTAGTATTTGCAAGAATTGCAAAACAAGCCCCAGACAACTAAAGAAAAGAAATCATTAGCGAGATATTCGATCTAAACTCACCTCCAACTTTCCAAACAACCAGTTGTTCAGATTTACCCAACGAACGTGAATTAGAGGAGAATGAAACGATACATTCGTCAAGGGAAGACCCAATTTTCAATATACCTATCACGGAAAATCCGGTAAACTATTATACGAATCAAATTGTTTTTACCCAGAAAAACACAGGTACTTACCATGTGGTGGAGACAAAAAATCGTAAAACTGTTAATCTTTCTAATAACTTTGAGGAAGAAATAATAAAGTTTTTTAAAGATTACGTCGAACCCAAGAAAATGTACTGCTTATATGTCCAAAAATCCGAAATCGAGCTATTACCTAAAATATCTGTACTTCTTACCAACACATTCAAAAACCATTCATATCGGTCAACTTTCTCTAATTCTATGTTACATGATGTTACTAGTGACGAGCGGAAAAAAGAGCTAATTAAACACTATCACAAAAAAACTTGTCATCGTGGAATAAACGAAGTTCTAGCTGATTTGAAACGATTATCTTTTTGGGCCAACATGAAAACTGACATAATAGAATATATTAATGATTGCGAGATATGTCAACAGGCAAAATATGATAGGCATCCACCTAGAATCAAATTTGCCCTAACATATAGACACCTTTCAAATTTTAAACACGAAATTTTTAACCATCATTGATGTATTTTCACGGTACGCCCAAGCATACCCCTTGGAACCAATATGCAGTGCTGAGACAGTCTGAGATCAGTTAATTAATTTTATGACCCATTTTGGAATACCACAGTCAATTACTTGTGACAATGGCCCAGAATTTAAAACATCTTTGTTAGCTGATTTTTACAAAGTACATAAAATAAATCATCATTTTACTACACCCGGAAACTCTAACAGCAATAGCCCTGTTGAACGACTTCATTCAACTCTTGTAGATAACTTCCGTGTAATGCTTTTAAAAGACCCAAAATTAAGCATAAAGAAAGCAATGCAATATTCAGTGTTAGGCTACAATTCGGCAGTTCATAGTGTTACCAAACAAAAACCGTTTGATATTATAAATGGACGCCTAAAAGCAATTTACCCTTTTGACCTAACAGACGAACTAATATTGAATAAATTTATTATTGATAGACGCGAACGTTTAAAACATTTATATAATCATATTCATGAGACATCCCTAACTGCGAAAACACACGTAATCGAAAAAAGAAACGAAAATCGCGAAGATCCGCCCACGCACGCCGAAGGTTCTAAGGCTTGTATAAAAAATAAGAGCGCAGCTCGAAATAAAGCTAAACCCCGGCATATAAAAACGGTAGTTATTTCCCTTTAATTTAGGTATCACTAGAATAGTAGAAAGTAAGCATACTTTTATACATTATATTGACGTAGGTCCTTTAGCTAATCAATTAAATAATCTTTAACATTTTTATAAAATTATAGAATTAAACCTAGAGACAACATATGCTAGAAATAGTGCTTCTGCAATCTTGCGCAATCTTCTGATGCTTGCAGAACATTTAATTAATAACGTTAGGATTAAGCTTAATAATATTTCATCACATAAGCGATCTAAAAGAGATCTTTTGAATATCGTGGGTAAGGTTAACAGACGGCTTTTTGGGAACTTAGATAGTGACGACGGAGAAAGGTATGACAAAGCAATTTTGTCTTTGGCAAACAATCATAATTCTGTTAATCACGAAATGTCTCTTCAAAATCAGTAACTATAATAAAACAATTTTTCAATTAGATGCAAATCAAAAATTGATAAAAAGCAAGTTACTGCAGTTTCAGTATAACGTAAATCAAACTTTAGATGACATTTCAGCATATTTAAGAGCTCAAAATACTCTCGATCAGATCATCCTAAACAGCCAAAATTTAATTACCTTCTTGGACAATATTGAGAATGCGGTTATGTTCGCTAAACTAAATACGTTGCATAGTTCAGTAATCTCTGCATTTCAATTAAATGAAATCATAAATTACTGGGTGAATACATACGATAATAAAAAAATTGTAAATTCTAAAAATATAATTTCGTATTATCAAATTTGTGGTCTCCAAGTAAGCTTATCTAATAGTAAGATTATATTCGCTATACATTTTCCAATCTTACTTAATGAGGTTTTCGATACTTTTCACCTCATCCCAATTCCTTTGAACCAATCGATCATAATTCCGAATTATCCCTACCTAATACTTGGCTTAAATCAAATTCAAGAAGAACAAGAAGAGTGCCCGCAAATCGAAGATGTCTTCATATGCCAAAATCGATTGAAAACTCTGTTGACGAATTGCATCGTCTCGATGATCCGGTATGCTGAAAACCAAAACTGCCACGCGGAAAAGGTTCAATTACAACACCCAATAGTAAAAGCCATTACCAGCAAACACATACTAATTATACCTGCGGAAGAACAATTAAAAGTCTTCGAAAAATGTGAAACAAATGGAGGATACGTCCTTGTTTCCACGCCAAAAATGGTAGAGATACCAGTCGGCTGCCAAATAAAAATTTTGGACTACCATTTTATCAATAAAGAAGACGAAGTTCAGGAAGTTCCGCTTAGCTTACCTGAGATTAAAATGCCCGAAGAAAACACGCATTTTCTAAAGCAAGAGCCCATCCAACTTGAATCAATCGATCTGGACGAAATACATCGGCTGAAAGAAAAATCAATGCTCCTGAGGACCCCCGAAAAATGGGATATCCACCCAGTCAGGTGGAGTTTTATCAGCATCATCCTTTCACTTGGAGTAGTAGGAGTAGCCCTTTGGATCTGCCTGAAAATCTATATACAAAGAACCCGGAAGAGGACTGCCAATCAACCCGATGAATCCAACCCATGAAACATTCATCCCTCATGTTTCACTCTTCGGCGGGAGGAGTTATGTGACGACCACAAAGGAAGTTCTCACGGAAACTGCAGAGCTAGCAACTTCATGCGAACTTATAAATATACCTAATTATTGTATTATTATTCATTCTTTTCATATTCTCGAGCTTGTAACGTGTTAAATAAATATTTTTAAAAACACAGTTTCTGCTTTGCGAAACATAACTGTTATACATTTACAACAAAGAATTATTTTTGCAATAACTAATATTGCAAAACTAGATAGAGAGTACGTTTCTTTGATAAACAATTTCAATTGGTATGCATTTTAATGAAGAATAATTTTATCTATTAGTAATTGTTGTGATTTTCATGATTACCTATTTTCCATGATTACTTTTTTTCATAATTACCACTTTCCAGTATTTAACGCCAAGGTTTTGACCAGATTGTAACCCAGAATTTGGCGAATTCCTCTCTACTTGTAGGCATTGCATCAATTTCTCCTATTTCTGTTATTTTCTTATATAATAATTATTCACTGTGGTTGAAGAGAACGTTATCTGCTTGCCTGTTATTGAAATTTTTGTATTTGCATATGTGCTGAGTATACTGTTATTTTTTATATTTCAGGGTTTCCAAAGTTTCTGCAGTTGTTTGCTATTTACTTTCGGTGCGCTTTAATATTTTCTGTGATTTGTTTCCATTTATAAACTGCTTTAGCCTTCTTATGTCTGCTCTCAACTTCATTATATTGTTTTCAATTCTTCTTTGCCATCTAGGTGTGCCTGCTGTTTTTGAATTTTGGTTCTTGCATTCTAAAGTTTGTTGCATATTAGCACTGCTGAGGCTGCTGCATACATCACTGTGTGAGAGTCTTTCAATGCGCTTGTGCTGTCTAGGTATTTGATAATATTTTATCTGTCCATCATGCCTATTAATATTTTCGGGTATTTCTAAAATGTAATTTTGGAAGCAGGTTTCTCACAATTGGATTGCTACCTCCCCAGATTGATAAACTTGTTTCCATTTCTATTTGTAGTTCTTGTTTGATCTCGAAACTGTTTTGTAGTTGGTTATTCGAGATCTTCCAAGTAGATGTGGGTGATTAATCCTTCTTATGTGTTGTTTGTGTGAAGCGTGATTATCCTTGCTCCTTTGTATGTATTATGTTTGCTTCTTCCTTATCTTTTGGTACCTTTGCGACTCCTTCTTTGATTTTCCATATTTTGTTCATCGTTCTTCAGTGTTCCACTCTTTTGGTCTATCAATATTTATTTAGCCAAATTGGGATATTTTGTAGTGAAAAGTCTGTTTAGTTTTAATCGATATCCGGTTGCTATAGATTCAAGCTGAATTGAAAAGTAATAACAGTATCATGTCATGCTTTGTCGTGCTCGTTCTGCCTTGGTGGCTGCCAGTTGTTCGAACAAAATATTTCGGGCAATTCATACGTTAATATCCTAGTTTTCTTCAGTTCGATCAAGGAATCTGTTTTCGCCGCAATCTTGTTCTTCATGTCTTTTCTCTGGGATTTCTCCATAATTGCCAATCTCTTGTAGGTAAATTGTCTTGATATGTTTTCTTTTATTTGTTATTCTTGGTTTGTATTTTAAAGATAGTTTCAGCAATCGCATGCTCCGTTGTTTATAGTAGATGTGAGAGGGAGCAAGTATCTCAAGACTGTGGCTGGTTTTTTCCTTTAAGCATGGTAAATCTCGATGTTTCACATACACTGCATGGTCCTGAAAATCTAATTAGTTTTGTTTCGTGTTTATCAGTGAGTCTTTTCTTAGTTGTTTTTTGTGGTCTTAGTGGCCGTAGCTTACTGCTCTATTTCCATCACCAATAATGATTTTGTAAAAATCCTTTTCTTGGAAGTAGATTCGGGTATGGCAGAACACCGTTACGTCACTATGTCCCTCATTCTGTCACTCTCAGCAGTGGCTCCAAAAGTGTCTTATCGATTCACAGGTAGAGGCAGTTTTCCGAGGCTTCTGGTTTGCATCATTTTCTTCGGTGTCTTCTTTGATACAGTTCATACTGTATTTTTAATCTACTGCCATGGAACTGGGACCCGCGGGGACGTCCCTCTTCAATAGCCACCAGGATAACTACCCCTTCGGCATTATTATTATTATTACTATTATTATCAAAAGATTTTCATAAATCTTATTATTTATTCATCCCGCTTCCCAAAAAGGCGAACCCGACCACAGAATAATCAGCTTGATGAGGCACATCTTAAAAGCTTTCCTTAATATTATCCAAGCACGCATATAGAGAAGACTCGATGAGAGAATAAGTGACAAACAGTTTGGTTTCAGAAAGGGACTTGGCACCCGAGAGGCCTTATTCTCCATGCAGGCCCTGATTCAACGAGCACGGGACGTCAACGCAGACGTCTTTGCGTGCTTCATAGACTTCGAAAAGGCCTTTGATAAAGTCCAACATGATAAACTCATCTCAATCCTACGTAAGTCAGGAGTCGCCGATAGAGACACAGATATAATATCAAAGGTATACGTGCAACAAAAAGCCATTGTTCGAGTCGAAAACGAAGCATCGGAAAAGTTTAACATAAGGAGGGGAGTGCGTCAAGGTTGTATGCTGTCGCCTCTTCTATTCAACGTGTATTTAGATCATCTATTTGAAGAGGCATTGGACGACATAGAAGATGGAGTTGTAATAAACGGGGAAATAATAAATAACCCAAAATATGCTGATGATACTGCTGAAGGACTGTTATGTTTTTAGTATTACTTTCATTATATTGTAATGTTTTATTGCGTTAAGCCTATGTTATGCCAGAGTTACATTAAAAGAAAGCGCATCTTTTACTATTATTGTTTAACAAAGTGAATATACTTTTATGTTAGATAGAACTTAAATGAATCTAGATAAATAAGACTGAATGAATTTGACTGTTGAATAGAACTGACAGCCCTATAGACTGGTTCAATGGATAAGTTTTATGCGTTATTACCATCTCCAGATGTTGTCACTTTTTACAAAGAAACAACCATAGGCACAATAGCTCGGCTTAGCTACTCAGGGGTAAGTCCAGTTGTATAGGCTCACTGCTGAAATTCAAATATGTGACTGACCTGAAGTGTTCTCGGTTATTAATAAGAAAACGTACACTTGATTGCTACTGAGGTAACAAAATTGACTAATTATGGAGCGCCACCGGATTTCATTTACCTGACAGAAAAAAAAAGATCACCTCGAACACTTCAAGTCAAACCCATTCAGATGGGTCTCAAAATAAAAGAAGTAATATAGTCAAATCGGCTCTACCGTTTATTATTTCATTAATAAAAAAAGAAGGTAAAGCAAGAGAAAAGAGGAAGGAAGAAAGGAAAGACTTAAACCTAACTTAACCTAAACTTAGCTTTATTGCTAGGTGTTCTTTGTGCTGAACAAGCTCACATATACACTTAGTCGGTCACACTGCCTCGCAGCAGTGCCAGAATGGCTCGACTTAGAAGTAGTAAACTTCTAACTTGACTGGCTGCAGCAGCACTAGTGTAAATTGAAGTCCGTAAATTGAACCCTTCTCAACAATGAAGGGCTCCAAGAAACGTGGTTCTCTTTTGTGTTGAACTTATAGTGCCCGTTTGCCACGCGGGCATGTGAAATGCCTTATATCCCCCTTAAGGTTATCCTGTCCAGATTTCCCAAAAAAAACCAGATCCAGACAGAATTTTTCCCTGGTGACAATTT
>MU184427.1:38493-67639 GCA_016904865.1 Pissodes strobi | reverse complement strand
AAAAAGCTTTGGTAGGCTCTATCGCTCGGAGGGCGATAGAGACAACATATAAACTTGGTTAATCCCTTGGCGGTGAACTTGAGCCACATGACGTCAAGGTTGTTCGGTTCGAGTCTTTCCTCGCGGTGGCATGAAAGGTCGCTTCGGACAAAAAGGCATATTCCGAACTTATATCTAAATCGGGTATGTAAGTCGTAACCAGGATAGGGGTAGTTCACTGTTGTTGTTGTAGAACATACTTGTGTTTCTGTAAGGGCCAGTATGTGTGGTCTATTTGCTTTTAGATGTTGGTGTACCGAATTTAAGTTTGTATTTAGGCCTCTTATGTTGCAGAAATCTATTCTAAATTGGTTCGGTATCTTTGCTGTCTGTGAAATGCGGAATGAAGGGCTCCCAGGGCCACCCAGCGCCCGGAGATCCGAATGGCCGGGGAGTTTACTTCCAGAATATTTTGATCCTGGAAGCACCATCATGTCCATATATTCCTACTGTGGAACCCGGGACCACCAGTGCGGAAGCGGAACGTGATTTGGGAAAACCACTTAGCGCTTCCCAATTCTGGTGGGGTGGTCTTTCACTGGACGATGCGAGTAGGCTTATGCATCTACCACCTAGGGCCGCTTCCACTCGAAGCATCGGCCTTAGACTCATTCCTATGGCGGTCCCTAGTCTGACAGGGGTAAAAATGGGGTTTGTTGGTTCACTCCCCAGTGATCAGCTCCAGACTTTGTACTTTGGTGTTCTCCAGCCTGAGAGAGATATTATAAGTTCTATTTCTGTATTTGATTTAAGCTGAATTAATAATGCGATTTTATCAACAATATAAAAAAAATGAATATCAGGTTACAAATTTATTACTGCAAATGAAGCTTTTATTAACTTATTAAGTTATATTCCTGAAATGCATTGAATATTTGCTTTCGCTTATATATATTTCAGATAACACCATTTCAACAGTAGGCATAGCTTTAATGAATTGGCTTAGATAAATACTAAACCTTTCAGCAAATATTGTTTTATAGTCAATTCGTCGGTGGATCAAAGCAAAATTTTGAAAAATCGCACATTTCACGCAATAACTCGGAAAAGTTTGGTGAACGCGCCAAAAGATATTTCCACTTCAAAGGACCCCGCACATTTCTTATGGAAAATTACTTTCGGCGAAATTTTCTGAAAATTTGATATGATGCAGTTCTCGATGTCTTGATTAAAAGTTCTCATGGGCACAACTCAATCCTATGACTAGTTTTCAAGTTATAAGTCTTCAAAGTTGGCTTTTTTGGACCTTTAAGATTGATAAAAATTTTAACATAATTGTTTATATTTCCCTTATTAGTAAATATAAATAAAAAAAATATATTCTGGGTTTTAGGTTATGGTGTCTTCTTAAAATGTGGCACAAAAGTTTATACAGGGTCTTACCTAAAATAGTGGCGATAAAAAAATATCAATTTAGAGAAAATCGCTAATAACCAAATTCAATCAATCATGCAGAATAAAAAAACTAACGGCTAGATTTTGTTTAATTTTTAATATGCTATCACCAAAAGCAATCTAAACAATTCCTACTATAGTTTTAGATCGAAAATGTTATACCGGGTGTTCATTTTATGTCGGTTGTCTTCGCGTTGGAATATTTGACTTTCGAACTAGGTATACTTACTACTCGAACTCGATAGATACCATTCGAGAGAAAATATACTCAAACTAATTAATAGTAAGTAATATTTTGGTAACCACATATTTTAATTTTTAAATTTCGCGCAAGAGGGCGATTTCATAGTCATAGAGTCATGTCAACGGTACATATTATAATATTTGTAATATAAAATTATAGAAATATTTCAGGTATATTTTATTTTTTACACTGTAGATTGTTTTTAGTTTAAGGTAGGAATAAAATTACCACGTCATGTGCCTAAAATTAGGCACATGGAGATTTTGGAAAGTTATCCGATTTTATTCATATGTTTTTGACTGGATATAAAATGTGAGGTAAAATTAAGAAAACACTATGTGGGGCCATACTGCTAGGGGAGTTGCGTCCGACCAATACGTTTCATTGACTTATCTCTGGGATGCGCTACTGCTTAATCAGTGATATTTTTTACTACGATGGTACTGTCATGCATTAACGTGTTAACCATAATAATTGATTTAATGAACATGTGCACATGACATAAAAAATAACCCGGCATAAAATAATCGTTTTTACACATAGCCAAAGAATATTATAGTACACAATAGAAAACTCATCCCATGTTAAAAATTTGAATCTCCTATGGAAGCAGACTTTTCGAGCCTGCTTCCATCGAGCGAGTCTCGGCGTAAAAGCGACCGCGTGCCCGGCCACGTTGCCAAATTTGTGCGCTTGAAATTTGCCCAGCGCGGCGCGGCGTCAAAGTTAATTCTACTAGGAAAATATTTTTTGGTCGTATCGTGTTGTCACGCAGTAGCGACTTGGACTTGAGTAGCAAGCGTGCAGTAGTGATGGGCGGTCCGGGTCCGTTGATGGATTCGGTCCACTTGAATCAGTCCGTCAGTGGACCCGGTCCAATGGATTCGGTCCAGTGGACCGATTCAGGCTTCACTGCTTCTTCTTGGCATGTCACATACCTATCGATCGCTTCCCGGTCCGGCGGGTCCGGTAACCGCCGCGCTGTGAAACACAAACGTTTGTGTTTTGCCGACGGGAGATTTTTGCATAACCTGCATTATTATTTCTAAGATTTTGTGAGGTTTAAATGTTTTATTTAAATTGAAAATAATATTGATATTGAACACCATACGAATTTGATTTTAAATAGGCAGCATAAAATTATACAAAATCAACAATTTCCATATCAAATGGAACTGAGCTCATGTAGTTTATATTTTATATACAGGGTGCTACAAATTCGTTTCTTTGTATGGGTATCTCGAAAACCGTAAGAGATACGAGGTCGGTTAAATTGGGGCAAAGTTGCGCAATTTAAGGGTGATTGACATGCTGTCGAGAAATTCAGAAAATTCCGTCTACTTCCGGAGATATCCGTAAAAATCCGAAAATCATCTATTTTATTTTTATTTTTTCCTACCTTTGTTTGAAGATGTAAAGTAAAATAAATGTCACATTCTTATTGCCACTTTTTCTCCTCTACAAGCTGGCGTTATCAAATTTTATATCCGACGTTTCGCTTTCGGGCCCCCTTCATCAACTTTATTTTTTTAAATACGGACCTGGAATTTTTATCTACTTTTTAAAAAGCCTTTGGTCTCCTAAAACCAACGATGTATCGCACTTATCAGTAAATCAACAAATCTAGATTTTTCCATAAGAGATAATGTGTTAGACAGAGATGGGGCGATCTTTTCTGACCCGATTTCACTTATGACAATATTTGTTACCACTATCGGACAAATGTGATACATCGCTGGTTTGAAGAGACCAAGGGCTTTTTAAAAATTAGATAAAAAATCCAGGTCCGTATTTGAAAAAATTAAGTTGATGAAGGGGGCCCGAAAGCGAAACGTCGGATTTAAAATTTGATACCGCCAGGTTGTAGAGGAGAGAAAGTGGTAATAAGAATATAACATTTATTTTACTTTATCTCTTCAAGCAAAGGCAGGAAAAAATAAAAATAAAATAGGTGATTTTCGGTTTTTTACGGATATCTCCGGAAGTAGACGGAATTTTCCAAATTTCTCGACGGCATGTCAATCACCCTTAAATTGCGCAACTTTGCCCCAATTTAACCGACCTCGTATCTCTTACGGTTTTCGAGATACCCATACAAAGAAACGAATTTGTAGCACCCTGTATAAAGGAATATAAATATATTTTGTTTTAAAAAATGTCTGCTATTTTCTTTAGTTTTTGAAAAATATCTATTGTACTAAATTTTTTTAATATAAACAAAATATTATTTAAAATTTTAAAACAAAAGCAACCATTAAAAATGTTCTTATAATAACAAATGCATACGCGATTATTACGCAAAAGGTGTCTCTGGTTTCTCAAACAAAATTCGTAGCGGCAGCTGTGCCGCTACGGACTCGGACCGAATTGTATTAATTCAAGGAACTAGACTCCTATAAACCGTTGCTTCACCCGAACCGATTCACCACGGCATCGCTTGCAGTCCTCGCACCGCGATTTCTGGTCCGCTAAAGCAAGTAGTGGACCGGGTCCGAATGAAATGACGGATTCGGTCCGACTCGTTCCGTTACTGGATTCGTTTATTTGGACCGGGTCCATCCGGACCGACACACCTCTAGCGTGCAGGAGTAGGCGAAAAGCAGTTTGCATTTACGTATACCTAAAATAATTATTATTGAGATTTTGAGATATTAAATTCTAGTCTATATATGGTTTCAAATGCTGGCAATTTATGCCAATATTTAACATTTTACTACTGTATAATATGATTGACAATGGGTGATATGCATAAAATTTAGGCAAATGCTTTTACTTAATTTTTTTGATTAAACTTATACAAATTACGAACATCCAACAAGGATAGGTAAAGAGCAAACGCGAATGCTTTATTTTATTCATTATAGGCTCATTATTGTCAAAGATTTAGAAAATAAAGGGTATTTTTGTTCAACAATAATTATAGACATCGTTGCCAAACAACGTCATCTTAAAGTTAAGGTGAATTCGAACCTAACAACTATTACCTGTACTATTGCATTTTCATTGGTTAGGTGTGAACAAATAATTTATTATGGGTGCTAACTTATTTACGCGAATCATTGTAAAAAGTATATAATTTGGCGATTTCAGGTTGGCCAACAGCCAACACCATATATGTCTTGTTACATATATGGCCAACAGATTTTTTTTCATGACCTACTGGGGAGGACTTTAATATGTGAACGGAATATACAGGGTGTCCAGGAAAATGTGAGAAATCTCCCGGGTTCAAATAGAACACGAAAAAATAACGTGACAAGTTCCTATATTTTTTCCCTCCTTACGGAGATATGGGCCCCTAAAGGACGCCACAGGAAATCGTTTTTCATTGAATAACATCCAAAGTACTTGACATAAATTAATAAAAATTTAGTATAAAGGTCACTAGTAAGAACTCCTTTATATAGTTGCAACATATTTAGCTTCTTTGGTTTACCAGGGGCGGACTAAATTTAACACCCTAGTGCTTATTTTTTTAACACCCTGTATGATAAAGACCCAAATAAAAAAATGTTTGTATAGCTTGAACTTTAAGCTATAAAAAAGTATTCCTGTTCAATAGCGATAAAATAAACCGTTTTCGAGTAAAAAAATAATAAAGAAATTAATGTTTGTTTGTTTTGTTATCCAAAAACAACGTAAGAAATCTGAAGAAATCGATTTTCTTAATAAAAAATAAAATATTCATTTCTTTATCATTTTTTTACTCGAAAACGGTTTTATCGATATTGAACAAGAATACTTTTTCTATATCTTAAGGTTCAAGCTACCCAATAGTATATTATTTTATATGGAGGAAAAGTGATACTTTTCATGGCGCGCTCGTGTTTAACAGCCGAACGGAGTGAGGCTGGTAATAGAGAGCAAGCCATGAAAAGTAACTTTTCCTCCAAATAAAATATGCTGTTTTTTCTTCAAATGTCGACAAATTAATGCAAAAATATCTCTTTTTAATAGTAATAATATCTAATTATTATTAAAGATAAGTGGGTTCGCAAGGCGGCTTAGACCGGTGTCGGTGAATAGGCACAGGTTGTTGCTATAGTAATGTAACATAAAGCTGTCAGTGGACACTGTCAACAATAATTATTTTTTTAAGATTGCGTCTCCGATTGCGTTTTAATTCCCTATTGATAAGCAGTTATTGAGTAAGTTTGATTAAATAATAACCAATTTGTTCCTAAATTAGTGATTTTTAGAAATGCAGTCACAAATTGAGTGATAAATACAAATTGTAGTTTAATAAATCTTGAGTTGTTCACGCTTATTTTGTTGTCTGTTTGTATTGTATCTATGTTGCTATGACAACACTTTTACCTTCGCCGGCGGAAAAGTGAAAAGTAAAGCTCCGGCGGAGGAAAAACGAAACTTCACGGCCGCCTACACAGTCGAGTAATGACGAATTTACTGACGTTTGAAGAAAATAGTATATTCTGTAACTAGGAGGAAAAGCAAAACATTCCTGAACGACTATGGTAATTGCTGGAAGAGGCGCGGCCGAGGCCAGCAACACAGGAGTCCAGGAATGTGCTTTTCCAACGATTTGCAGTCAGTTGCACATACTATTTTTATCCGATCGAAATTAATTAGAATACGTACTTATAAAAATAGAGCCAAATATTACTCTAAATAAAAACGATGTTTTAAATTTAAACTCAACATAATATCAAGTTTTGAATCAAGCGAGCTTGAAATTTATTACGGAACTACGGAAACTACAGCTAAATGTTACTTTTGATAGACGTCAGATCTGACAAACAAGCCGTTTGAATAGGACAGAAATGTTACATTCCCGTCCTAGGACGGAAATGTTATATTTTCTATTCCTGTACAGTTATTGCATGTTGCCAAGCAATGAATACAATATACTGAAATCATTACTTTTGCGGTGAGAATACACATCGGAAAGGTGTCGTTTTTCGTCCGATCGGATAAAAATATATAATATGTTGACATTCAGAGTAGATGTTTCAGAAATATTCAAGTTTGAAACTCACATAATTGCAGATGGCTGCCTCGGAATATCCCATACTTGACAACCACATTGACAATTTCTAATTTGACATTTCCAAAAAAGTGAGTTACTAACAATATAATAACAATAATAAAGCGAACACGTTGGCTAGCCATTAGCACTTATGTGAGTAATTATGTGTATTATTATGTGTAATATTTCTGAAACATCTATAGTCAAAAGCGATCTTCTCGTGCGGGTCCAAAGGTCACAATTTTCAGTAAAAACTTCATTCGTGGCAGATTTTGCATCTGTCAAAGGAATAACATTTAATGAAAAATGTGACCATTGGACCCGCACGATAAGACCGCTTTTAACTATACTCTGAATGTCAACATATTATATATTTTTGAAGCCAGGAGGAAAAGGTCTTTCTCTTTAGCATAAAATATATAGGGTGTTCCATTAAAGAAAACCCATGTTGCTTTTGTTTCGCTGCTTTCCGATACTCACTTGTTTTTTTTCAAGGAGCTTAAAAGATAATATAGGAAAAATAACACAAGTTTTGAATTTACGGTCAATGACTCTTATGAAAGGAAAATATATTTTCACTAATTTAGTTAAAGTAACAAAAAAAAAACAAAAGAATCTAGACATCCTTGTTTTCAAAGTATTGTACAAACAATCAACGCGCTAATCATGCTGTTTGAAGACGAAAAAAGTGATGGTAATGGTTTTAGTCTTACAAAACGGTTAAACCAAGATTTTTTTTGAAAATTTTTTCGTTGTCGTTAGGCAGAAAGGCGGCTGGAATTTAAATCCATCCGCAAAATCATTTCGACTATCTTTTAGAATACAAACCATTACTAGCCTTTTAAAACCGTCACAATATTCCAATTGTAAAGAGGACTTTGACAGGCAAATATTGTTATCTACTAATACAACATCAGAAAACAAGAACAGCGCTGACAATCAATTTTTTAAATGTCTTAAAACTAAGATGATATTTCTGATGCGGAATCCACTAGTGCTGAAAATGTATTAATTGAAAACGCAACATACACAACACCTTTGGAAAAAAGTGCTGTCACTTATTATACAGGGCATCTTATTAAACGAATAAAAAATAAATTTAGTTGTTTAGATTGCTTAAATAATTTTGAGAGCTGCAACAAAAGTAATATTCCAGAACTTTTGAAAGATTCAAAGCAAATATTTTTATCAAATAAAAATTATGGAGAAAAATCTGGAATGTATTTAGTTGTGTACCAAAAGATGACATAGTTGTTATTGTCCAACAATCATTTTTATATCTCCGTAAATATTTTAATCTGTATAAGTCGAGAGAGTACCTTGCGGTAGAATTAACAAACAAAATTTTGGCAATAAATGTTCGGTGTTTGGGTGCAGGAGTTGGCGTTGTTACAGACACAAAGTTTTATTAATTGAACAGATGGTTTTAACTAACATTTATGTTTTGTAAATGGACATTAGATAAAAACAAAATAAAGAGTTTTCAGCAAAAATTAAACAATCTTAAACATCAATAAAAAATATATTTTGTCAATAATAAAACAATTTAGATAAGTAAATATTACAGGTAAGATTGACAGATTTTCAAAATAACAATTTTTTAGAGCTAAAAAGGTAAAGTACGTTTTCAAACACAGTTTCTTACTTAAAAAAAAGTATTAGTCGAATATTTAGGAGGTCTTTATCACAAAACTTTAGTAAGTTTAGCAGTTTAGCTCCTCTGCTTTGGTTAATTGTACAGTTTGTTTACGTATAATGTTGCCCCCTTTGACTTATTTATGTTTTGAGCTTAAAAAATACTGAATTTTATAGTTTAAATATTATGTATATTACAGTTTTTTGTCGAATAAGGTTAGATAATCTGTAAATAGCCGACATAATGTATTTACGACTTTTTTATTTTTATGTTATTTAATAATATAATATATTCTATTTTATAGGAATAGAGTAATAATCATGGATGTTGTTATTATACATGTAGTATTTTTACATTTTCTCCGGACCTGTATACCTATCAATGCAAATTTTAAGCTCGATATGACAATTTAAATTCAAACCCATTTCTTAAATGCGGTCCTGTACCAGCTTAAAACCCCAATATTTTTACAAAGTCTTCGGACCTATATACGTATGCAAATTTTCTGCTTCATACGATAATTTAAATTAAAAAAGATTTGACCCTCTCCTTCTAAATACGACCCTGTACCAGCTTAAAAACACGATAATTTTACATTCTTGAGGGACCTATATACGTATGCAAATTTAGAGCTCGATACAATTTAAATTTAAAATTTGGGCCCCTTCTCCTAAATACGGGCCTGTTCCAACTCAAAAATAATATAATAATTTTACAATGTCTCCGGACCTAAAACCGTGTGCAAATTTAATGCTTGATACAATTTAAATTTAAAATTTGGCCCCCCTTCTCCTGAATACGGGCCTGTTCCAGCTCAAAAATACTATAATAATTTTACAATGTCTCCGGACCTAAAAACGTATGCAAATTTTCAGCTTGATACGACAATTTAAATTCGAAATTTGGCCCTCTCCTCCTAAATACGGTCTTGTACCAGCTTAAAAACACGATAATTTTGCATTTTTATCCAACCTAAATACGTACGCAAAATGTCAGCCCCATCGGTGTGGGATAACTGTTTTAAAATTATGTGTGTAAATCGTGACAACTTGCCTTGGAAAATGCGAAATAATATTGAATCGGTATAAGTGGGGACATTTGGCAACATTGCGTCGCGTTGCGGCCGGCGACACGAGGGTTACCGCATATTATATTCGTTTTACGGGGGCATTGATGTCTCCGGACCGATTCACAGATTGCCATTTGAATAAGCCATCTAGCGTAGAATTTTCTTTGACATAGCATAGGAAAAATGCCAGCAGACTTAAAAAACTAATAAAATTAACAATAATTTTCTTCATTGCATAAAAAATCGATGCTACTATGTATAAAGTAAAGAGTAGGAAAAAATTAATTGCTGGTTGTATAGTAGACAAGACAACACAAAAAATACAATCTACCGATTTCCAGCATCTAAGACTATATCTAGTAATGCAGTAGATGGATAGCGAATTTGTTCTTGGTGCCTTGAGTATCCCATATACCAAATAAAACTGGCTACATGAGCACAGCAACCCAGTGTTCTGGCACCAGATCGGCAGGTGCAATAATAGCTTGTAATAGCGATCGGATCGTGATCTTCGTTATTAAATGCTATCCATAACTGGTATCGGGTTGAATTTCTATGTCGAGAATAAATTCGTAAATGAACCAGTTGTGGATCGTCAATTAATATATTAATTTGAAAGTCATTGTGTTCTCCTTCTCTTTGCACTGTGTCTTGAATATATGAAGGCGCCAGATTTATTTGATATGTACCAATTGTTAGATTTTGTAAATACTCCATAGTAAGACGTGGAAAATTGGGAAGTTCTTCAATATTGATAGGGTTCCATGCGGCATGCCTGCGTTGCCAATGCTCCCGTTCAATGCGAATTGGCAAATTATTAACTTGTTGTGACCTTTGCAACATAATATTTGCAAACTCAGCATTAGCATCAGGCATACTAATGGGCCCATGATATTTATTTATAATGGCTCCTGCAATCTTTAAAAAGTGTTTAAAATTAACAGCATGGTGAAATGAGAGAGTTTTGGAAAAAAATTGGAACATTGTTTTTAAAGACCATTTCGAGCCTCAACTATCCATCTTGTTTTTGTAACTAGGCGTGACTCATTTGCCTCTTCAGTGGTAAGTTGTTGTTGTCCCCTTGGTAACAGAGGTGGCATTCTGTGTCTATTCCTAGTTCATTTAAAAGTGGAATAACATCCCTATAGCCCCTATCTACAACAAATATATCACCATTGTGAAACCAAGCTCTTAAACCACCTATATCTCGTTCGAACTCTCTACTTAAAATAGCAGCATCATTATTTTGACTGTCAGAAAAATATGGTCCCTGGATATCTAAAATATAACCATCTGGTGCAACGATTAAAGTGGGCTTCAACAAATGTTTGCCTTTGTGAATACAATAAGACTGGCGAAGTACCCTAAAGTTACTGCTCTTCTCAATGGGGCTGTAAGTTCCGTCTACTGTAACAATTTAAGTTCCTGATGTTTTTTTTTTTTTTTTTTTGAAATATTCTAAGTTGCCGGATAGGTCGCGAGTTTATCTTATTGGTAAGTAAGGATTTTTCTTGGGCGCCAGAAATTCCTCAATTCTCAAAGAACTGTCAAGTATCACCAATAAAAGCTTAAAAGCTAACAAAAATCACTTGATAGACGTTGAGAACTGTAGAATCTCGTTCTTGCCGGAAATAAAAAATGTTCTTAAAAACAAATTTACAATAATTTTATTTCAATAAATACTATTAAAATAAACAATCCAAATTACAACTTTGTTGAACAGAGTTCATCTAGAGTTGAAGAATTAAATTGATGTTAGATAAAAAAACAATTAAAATATTAATCTTTGAAATTAGTCAAAACCAAAAAAAATTCTGATCCAGCAGTGATTATTACGTTTGCAAATAAAATACTTAGCTAGATTAGACGCTCAACCCTGGTTGGACACACTTCTCTTCACCTCGTTCCCTTTTTCTCCAATTGCCTGTTATTTGTTAGGTCTTTATGGGTAAGGATAACACCAGAGGGCAAAAAACGTCTTATAGAGCTGATACGTCTAATGCTGCAATGGTACACTCGGTTGATGCTTGATTATCAATCCAAGCTCTTTGGCCAATTTCCGTGAAAATATGCAAACAGGAAAACTTGTTTTAGACCAGAATGTTGCTTGATATTAAACAAAAAAAATGAACAATAATGAACAGTAATTGAAACAATCTCATCAAAATATTTGAAACTCTTTTACTTAAAAATTAAATCTACGATCAAAAATTACAAGATTTGTAAATGAAGGATTAAACTATGATTAAAAGAAAAAACAAGATTCGTCAATGAATCTGATAAAACTATGTTCCAAAATACAAGATCGTTAATGAATGATTAAACTATGTTTAAAGATACAAGATTCGTCAATGAATCTGATAACACTATGTTCCAAAATACAAGATCATTAATGAATGATTAAACTATTTTTAAAAATACAAGATTCGTCAATGAATCTGATACTCAAGTCTACTTCAAAAAAATAATGATTAAATTTAACTTAAGCACACTTTTAAATAAGTGCCAAATAAATGAAAAGTCCCCAAAAAAGTTTATTTAAAAGAAAGGTTCTAAAAAATAAGCTAAATACTAGTCAAAAATTGATAGAAATATGATTACTTCAGAATTACAAATTAATAAATATGCAAATTCTTCCTAAGTCAAATTTATGCGATAAGAAAACTGTATGTGCTAAGATCACAATACAAAGCTGATCGACATTTCACATTATCTCACTGTCCTCCCATTTCATTCGTCAAGGTGAGCATTACGAGCCACAAGCAAAAATAAACCGAGCAAATTTAGCTATAAGTTAACAAGGAGCTAGGTTTACAAAGATAAAAAAATTATAAATTCACCGTCGACTGTCGGTAGAGAGAAGAAAAAAAAATCTAAGGTGAGTTCTCAAAGAAATTCAATATTATATTTCATAAATTAGAAATAACAAAAGAGACAACTCACCTTAGACCTTCAGAAAATGGGACATCCTATTCTCTCCACTGGCAGTAAACTGAAGGTCTATTGACTATTGGCTACCCATCCGTTTCTTCCCAAAATTTGGCATAGCCTTTGTTAATAAATTAACGCTTGAAAGTGGTGGATTGGAGCCAGGAATTAGCTACAAAAAAAAAAGACCAACAGAAATCGGTAATAACGTTAGGTTAGTTAAAAATTCTCCTTGCTAACTTCAACTACGCAGTTAAATATTCCTGTAAAAGTTAACGAAATTTACGATAAATATACTAAAATAGATTGAGTAGAGGGTCCACTAAGATCATTTATTCAACAATATTTTACAAAAAGCCCAAGATGGCCCGGAACAATGATGAATACAATTTCTAAATCTAGATTAGGAATCTATAATAGCTTAAAGTATTGTCGTCTAAATCATTGATTGAAAATCCCTCTAGAACCTAAAAATTGTCTTTAAGACACTCCTAAAACAAAGAAATAAATTTGTTAAGTTAAAAGCGGAATGTGCAAAAAAACCAATTCACATTCGACCAAAAAAAAAAAAATGGGCTCTCACCTTCACGACGTGAAATTGGAGACCAAAGTAACGTTCGCCGTTCGATTTTAGAACCGGTCCAAATCGCATTCAAAGGAGTAGGAGGGAGACCATCAATTAAAATCACGATATTACTATCGCCCTCTATTCAAAGGCCAGTATAATAAAAATATTTTTTATAGAAAACGACGTAAAACTAATACGCCTATAATTCTAATGATAGCTCCACCTATGTACAATAGATCTAACTTCTAGCGAAATCTTACCTAGGTACCGAAACCAAATCGCATGTATATTTGCATAAAAATCACTTTGCAATATAACAATCTTAAAACCTGAAAAACCATGTAACGAATTATTTCGTTACACTACATAAGCAATTGGTCTTGGTATTTCTGGATTAGGGTTGTAAAGTTGATTGGAGAAGTCTGTAACATGTCTGTTAATATATTCTTGTCTACCGATAGCCTCAAATCCTATATTTTGTGGTACAAAATTTTCAGAAAGACTTTGTCGCACTGTTGAAAAAGCCATACTTGCATGTTGCCTACTTTTGTATTTAAACAAAACACACAAAAACTCGTCCGATAATCCATGTCGAAGTTTAGATAAAAAGGATAGTAAGTTCTGTAAAAGAATACATAACATTGGAAGAGAATCATTTTTACATAGGTAACGATTAGGTAAGTTACAAAATAAGTAATAAAGAAAACGTGATGTGTGCAATTTTTTTATGAATATTTTAAGATATAGCAAGCTAGCTCAAAACCTTAAATACCGATGCGTATAATTTAAAAAAATTACTTTAAAATTTACCTACAGGAGAACTTCTTTTATTTTTTTTATGTCGTACTGGTTCATAATTGTGTTTTATTTCTTACATACCTAATAGAGCGAGTACTTTAAGCTCTTATTATCTTTGGTACCACGCGCAAATTAAGACAACTTTCTCTCTCTTTAAAAAAAAAGACCCGATTTTTTAGCCACTGAATAAACTTAGATATAACTTACCTTTCTGTTAGATTTCCAGTAGGCACAGGACGACAAAATGTATATAAATCATTAAAATGTTCTTTACTTAAGCCAGAAACACTCCTGAATTCTTCTTCGTTAAGGTCTTTCTCACAGCATTGCCATCTGTTAGCGCTATTTGCAATTGATCGAATTTCTTGCAAAAAAATTACGAGTTCTGGCCCCGGAACTAAATATGCTTGATTAATAAATTGCAGGGCAGGAAGCAGAAAAGGCAAAAGTAGACCATTTTCATCTAAATGATGAGTGCAGCTTCTAGTTCCGGTTGGAATAAAGATATCCTGACGAATAAAAATATCTACTCTACATTTTAAAGATAATCTATGAATATTATTTATTGAATTGCAAACAAGACAGGTCCGCCTCGAAGTTTGTTTTAAATATTAAGTCTCATACTGGCAGGGTTATTTTCAATGTTCTGAATTTCACGCAAAATTGAACGATTGCAGTTTAAACAAAGTCTTGTATCAGGATTCACATGCTCTTCAGGTAAACCCTCTATATTTGCTCTTCGACCAATCGCTATTTCTTGTTTTAGTTCATTTTCTGCGCCATATAATAACGCCATTTGCTGTCTATTAAAATGTCTATCACAAGTATAACATGCCATATAATTTAACCGAAATGCCATTTTTAATAGTATTATTTTGGTTTTAATAAACCTAAAATAATATATTAAACTCTTATTTAATACTTTTACTTGTCAAACAAAATAACGAAATTCGGCTTTGTTCGATGTAAAACTATAGTAGGAATTGTTTAGTTTGCTTTTGGCG
Source organism: Pissodes strobi (assembly GCA_016904865.1). Taxonomy (NCBI): domain Eukaryota; kingdom Metazoa; phylum Arthropoda; class Insecta; order Coleoptera; family Curculionidae; genus Pissodes; species Pissodes strobi. The sequence goes on along the minus strand of MU184427.1, from coordinate 52,971 downwards.
ATAGCATATTAAAAATTAAACAAAATCTAGCCGTTGGTTTTTCTATTCTGCATGATTGATTGAATTTGGTTATTAGCGATTTTCTCTAAATTGATATTTCTTTGTCGCCACTATTTTAGGTAAGGCCCTGTACAAACATTTATGCCACATTTTAAGAAGACACCATATGACCTAAAACCCAGAATATATTTTTTTTATTTATATTTACTAATAAGGGAAATATAAACAATTATGTTAAAAATTTTATCAATCTTAAAGGTCCAAAAAAGCCAACTTTGAAGACTTATAACTTGAAAACTGGTCATAGGATTGAGTTGTGCCCATGAGAACTTTTAATCAGTTCATATCAAATTTTCAGAAAATTTCGCCGAAAGCCATTTTCCATAAGAAACGTGCGGGGTCCTTTCTTTGTAAAACAGGCTTTAATAAATTTGGCAACATATTGATGTTGATGATGTTTATTCAAATGCTATTTTTGCATGATCAACTTCTCTTTGTTATTGAATATCGAGATGAATACTGAAAGTGTGAAGCTAATAAGCAATCATCCGCTTGCACTTGAAAATAAAAATAATACCTTACTATAATTATTAATAACATAATAAATTAAGGAAACAACAAACAACGATAATATTGGAAAATAATAATAAATATCAACTCCAAAAATTAAGTTTTAGTGCTTAGAAATGAAACTATTGATAGTTTAGCATTTCTTTTTAATTATTATTATTTATTATAAGTTTTTTAACATTTAGAATTTTTTTATTAATTATTTTATTCTTAATTTTTTATGCTCCTTACCATAACATGTTATTAGTTCACATTTTAAAAATAAGCCAGTGGTAGCTTATGAGCGTTATGTCTTTAATATACATCTCTGTATTTATTAATAAAAATGCAAAAATTATATTGATTTGTTAAATAAATAATATTTTGCAGTGTTTTATTGTGGAATTTTGTCCAATTTATTTTAATAAATTAATTAATGTTCATTAATTAATTTTTTTTTTAATTTATTTTTTCTGTGCGATAGATTCTTGAAAGTGGCCATAAAAAAACCATGATGGTTGTAGAGAAAACCAAAACGTTGTACCTAAAATCTGACTAGATAGAGGCAAAGATTCAAATAGTCATAATATATACAAGCTAAAACCTTAAACCTTAAAAATGTTTAACACTAAATACAAAAAGCAGTTAAAAACATTGTTCAACAACACAAGCACAAACACATATTCAAAAGCTAAAACTTCTAAGCAGCACCTAAATTGCTAACATGAAATTATGGCGAGGCTGGATTGTCATATTCATTAAATTATAGTCCGATAAATCAAACCATATATACATATAACATTAAACAAACAGAATACATCAGGAAGCCCAATCATAGATTGTCCTCAAAGTACTCTGAGACCGAATAATATGCTCTCTGATGTAGAAAACCTTCAAAGCCACTCTAAATGTTCTGGGGGAACGAATAGACTTTAAGGTGTTAGGTAAATAATTAAACATTTTCTTTGCATTGTAAAATAATGATTTTTGTATTTGTGTTGTGTGTGGAATTGGTAAAGTAATGTTATTTACCTGTCTAGTGCTATATACATTCCCTGAATGATCATTACCATTAAACTTTTTCTGAATTAGGCACACTGATTCCAATATAAATATCGAAGTTAAAGTTAAGATTTTATGCCTAATAAAGAGAGGTCTACATGAATCTCTAATTTTCGCCCCACATAAATACCGCAGTGCCCGTTTCTGCAAAACGAATGTTGGCTTAATGAGATACTGGCAAGTATTTCCCCAAAATGCTATACCAAATCTTAAATATAAGTGAAAAATCCATTGTCCTCACTGCACTAAAACCTAGTTCCCGTGACGCCACCCTAAGCGCATAGCAACCACTTGCGATCCTGCGATTTAACCTCAGAATATGCTCTTTGAATGACAATTTATCATCAATGTCAACACCCAAAAATCTCGTGTGCGGTTTCTTTTCTATTAAACTATTGTCTATTGAGACCTCATCGATAGTGCAGTTGAAATGCAGAATATTAGTTTTGCCAATGTTAAAACATCAAAAGTTTGCATCACACCATTTCTTTACTCTATTAATGCCTTCTGTGACTATTTGGTGAAGTGACTCAATATTTTTAGAGTGCCACACTATGGTAGTATCATCTGCGAATAAAACAAAATGGCCCCGAATATCGATTGAGGTTACATCATTAATATACATTAAAAATAAAAGTGGTCCCAAAACAGATCCCTGTGGGACACCGCATTCCACTCTCATATTTCCCGACTCAGAATCATTTACCCTTACTCTCTGAGTTCTATTCGTGAGGTATGATTCAAACCATCTGAGAGCAATCGGGGGATAACCCAAACTAACCCAAACTAACCCGTAGATTTCAAGCTTTTGCAGCAATATACCGTGATTGACACAGTCAAAAGCTTTTGACAGGTCGCAGAATATTGCCGCGGCTCTCTCTCCCTCATTCATCTCATAGTAGAGCCTCTCTAAAAACGAAAATACATCATCATCAGTATTTTTCTCAGCTTGAAAACCAAATTGATTGAGGTTCAAGATTTTATTTCTGTTCAAAAAAGATAACCTCTTTTTGACCAACCAATACAGATACACTGTTGAGAGAATCCATAGGATCGCTCCTAGAACCAATTTTGCTGGTGAGATCCTTAGCAACAGTACAATAAAATTTATTAAATTCATTTGGTTCAATAGTTGTTACAGTTTTGGCTATACTTGCCTTGCCTCGTAGTTCGTTAATGATTCTCCAACTTTGTTTTTGTTGATGGACATATCTCAGACACATTCACGATTAATGCGGCAGTGCCGCAGGGCGCAATACTTTCACCACTCATCTATAATAATGACCTGCTGACTGAATCCAATAATCTTGTTTGCAGTTTTGCAGATGACAATATCCTTGTGTCCCAATTTAAATCAGTACAACCTTTACCAGCGACTGAGATTTATCACCGCAGACAGGAGGAGATTACCACAATTAATCAAGATCTGGAGAAAGTCCGAATCTTGGGCGACATGAATTTGGTCCAGTGCAATGCAGCAAAAACACAAGCGGCCACGTTTACCAAGAAAACAAATACGGCAGGCCCTGACATCATTAAGGCAGGATCGACCATTCCTTCATCCCAATCAATAGGACTACTGGGTGTCTCGATCAACAGTAATATGTCCTGGTATGACCACGTTGCTAACATCGCAAAATCAGCCTCGTAGAAGCTTGGGGCGCTGGCGCTATTTCGCAACAAAAAGCTGTATACACCGCAGCAGCTTGCAACACGTTTTTCTGATGGAAAATAAAATGAAAGCAAAGATTTTTTTTTTCAATTAATTAAAAAGGAACCTAGCCCCGGAGAGTCGTGTTACAATTGCCCGTCCCCTGTAGTGGGGTCGTTTGAGCGTCACCCGTTCTAGCCAACTAAACTAAAAAAGCTCTGCTGGTGTGGTGCAGGGTGGCTAGGTCAGCTCATTAAATCAACCGATACTTAACAATCTTAAAATTTAAGGAACAATATATTGGCTACTAAGTTCTTTTTTTGAAAACACAGCAACAATCTATCTGGAGAAAAATGTTAAATGGAAATGTGGTTAGTTAAAGACAAAAGAATGTTAAATGACTATTAAAGTAATTGATAAAATAAACAGAGTACAATATGGAGATTGTACCGAGACCAATTCTGCTGTTAATACTCGGTTCTGTATGCCTTACAACTAAATGCACTAAATACTACTAACCGAAGTGATCACTTGACGTTAACTGAGCTAATTACAACTAAGTATGCGTGCGCTAATAGCTGTACTGATTTTGAATGTAGCAATGATAATATGCAGCAATGTATTGCCACAATAATTAAATCAAAAGTCTCAATAAATTAATAAAAGAGCAAAACTAAAATAAAGCTATTGAAAGCGTGGCTGTTGATGCTTGATTCATATTATAAAGAGATAAAATTCAGAGCGGTTATATCACTCGATACTCGATTAATGAATGAAAAGAATAAAATTATTGAGCCAACGCTTGACTTTTATTAAAAAGAGAGAAAATTCAGAGCAATCAGATTAACTGGTCCGATAAACCAGTGAATAAATGAAAGTAAAATTAATGAGCTAGCTCAGAGCCTGGCGGTCAATGTTTGATTTATATTAAAGGAGAAAAACTAAGAGCGATTATATTAAACAGATAATAAAACGAACCGAAGAAAGATAAAGCTTCTGTACAATACCCCAAATCCGGTCGTCAAACTCTGGTGGAGGCGCCGGGCACTTATAGATACCTCAGGTACTGCCTCTCGATGGCCCCGGGCGAAGATCTAGCCGAGGTCTCGATAGCTTGGTGTCGAGATTGGCGGATAAGTGCTGCGAATAAAGCCTGCTTCCAACCCACTAGAACAGGGTGTTTCTTGCTGCAGGTAAAGGTAGTGGCCTGCGGGTAAGCGTGGTGGCCCTCCGGGAAAAAAGCCCTGAAATAACCCAGTGCGCATTAGACAAAGCCCCTTTACTTTAATAAAAAAACCATAGCCCCCCTCGCATGAATATATTTTCTTTATAAAATAAATTCCCCAAAAAAAAAAATTATCCATGAATTTTCAATGACCATCGGCAAATAAAAGATACTAAGGTTCAGACAACTGGAATATAAAAAAGATGGGTATGAACCACTCCTAAAAGAAAATATAAACTTCCCCATACGATCAAGATTAAAGTTACATTAAAATAAAAATGTGGGACGCAAAAGCAAATGGCGGTATATGCACAGAAAAAAGGTAACACAGATAAGCAATTAAATCAGTAATTTAGGCAAAAACGGTAGCAATAATTACCTCGATCGTGTGTGTGAGGGCTAACTATGAGAGATTCGACGGTCTCGGTCTTATCTGACGAACGTGGAACGCCTCTAGAAATAATGGAAAAAACTGTTAGCCTCATGACATCCACGCGCTTCACAGGCAATAGAAAAAGATTAATTCCAGAGAAAATGCTTAACGCTAGCACCCCCGCACCTTTATTAATTGCAATACTGGCTAGCACAGCTTTTTTTGAGCTAGCACAGTCTAGTAGAACTAGAAAAAATGCTAGCACAACTACATTTTTGAAAATAATAGACAACAAATGCGGGATGGGGGGCCAAATTAACGTTTGGGTTGTTTTGAGTGTTGGTAAAGATAATTGTTATAGGAGTATGCTTAGCAGCTAGCACAGCCTAGCGCAACCATTTTTAGGGCAATTAGTAATACAAAGATTAATTTATATATACACTAATTTATGCGATTCGAGAAGGGGTTTAGATGTAGAGTAGCGCCTACTTTTCCACAATTTATGGAACCTGCCCGGTAGGTTCCACGGGTCCCTATAGTTCAGATTCGGTGTTTTCGACCCCGAAAACCCTCGAGTATCAATTAGGCCAAATCGCAGCTCACGTTCCCTTTAACCAAAATGGTTGTGCTAGGTCTAAGCTTGCTGTTTTGATTGAAAAATATTAGCTGAGGGGCGGTCAGCAAAATGCATTCCATCCCCTATATATTCAACTGTATGGGGTGTGCTAGCTCTTAAAATGGTTGTGCTAGTCTGTACTAGGTCTAAGCTTCCTGTGCTAGCAATTTGACGGAAAATTATTAGCTCTACCCATCCCCTATATAAAAATTGATGTGCTAGGTTGTGTTAGGTGCCCTCTATTTGTGCTATCATTTTTGGAAAAGGAATCCAACCCGGGACGGGCAGCGTGTGCAAGGTTGTGCTAGGTGCCCTTTATTTGTGCTAGCATTTTGGCAACAGAAATCCAACCGGGGGAGCCAGCGTTAACCTAGGCCCCCCTCCCCCCCCCGAATTCAATAGCATTTTCGTTCTAAACTGTTGGTGTACTAGCTCTAAAAATTGGTGTGCTAGGTTGTGCCAGGTGCCCTTGATTTGTGCCAGCATTTTGGCAAAATAAATCCAACCGGGGGGCAGCGTTAACCTGCCCCCCATCCCCCAAATTCAACAGCATTTTCGTTCTAAACTGTTGGTGTGCTAGCTCTAAAAATAGGTGTGCTAGGTGCCCTTTATTTGTGCTAGCATTTTGGCAAAAGAAATCCAGCCGGGGGGGGGGGGGCTAGCCTAACGGACCTGAGCATCAGATTGTATTGATATTTTCCGTTTAATCGGAAGTATCATGTATTTCAAATGGAATCTCAAGGTATAGATAATCAATTTTCCTCCAATATAAGCTTTCTGTACTAATATAACAATCGGCATTCAGCTAAAACCTCAAATCCTAGAAAAGTAAAATATACTTCAATAAACATATAAATATTTTTAGGTTATTAATATGTCTACATTACGAAATAAACGAAGGTTTACTATTCCGCCTGAGAAAATATACAATAAACTTGAAAGTATTCACATGTATACCGAAGTAATATTTCATATAAATGCCTTTAAGTTTTCAATATGTAAGCGCTGGCTATTCATGTGTCAGCAGTGTCTCAGATTTATTTTTAGATTTTTATCAAAATTGTAATAGCCCACCTTTGCCTTTGCTTAAGAGCTGTAGGGCCTTTAATCCGTAATGTTAGTGGTAATTACTGCAAAAAAAAGCTTGAAAGTGTCCATATATTTTTGCGAAAACTCCTTAGTTACTGTTCCTAAAACTAGAGGATAATATAAGCGACAAATAGACCTTTAAAATGAGTTAACTTCTTTATTGCAACATGGTGGAAGGTAATACCAGCGAATATTAACTACGATAAGAAGATTCACTCTCCGCGGCGGCACGTCAACGGTATGTCTCCTTCCCCGCGCGAAAACTAGCATGATACTGGCATGTGACCTTTGGACCCGGCGCACACTGGTCGAATTTCTAGGAAAGCTGGCCATAATAAGGTTTACCAGAAATAAGACATAAAAGTTATTAAGTATTACACGTTTAATATATCGTGTTTTAGACAAATAATTGTTGAATTTTTTGCTCATCATCTATATTTATATATAGGGAGTATCAATTATCACTAACGATAAAAATCATGTATGAAAATCATTTCTATGTTCTTAAATCGTTTTAAAAAATGATTTTGAAAATTAAGGGCTCCTTCGTTGTAAAAAAAGGGTTTTAAATTTTTAATTCGATGATCCAAATTTTGTTTTTGCAACGGTTAATTCAGGAGTCTCACGAGCAAAATGAATGTTAAGCGGACGACAGAAACGCGTTGATGAGAGCCTGCAATTTTGCCATACATGTATTTCAGAGTTATTGCTATTTTTAAAAAATAATCTAATAGGGACGAAACTAGTAAAAAATATAGAAGTATCAGTGCAGCTGTTGTTCAAAAACACTTGCTTATATTCTGACTATCCCAAGGTAATATCAAAGCCATATTTACAAATTAAAACTAAATTATAAATTTTTATCTGCTGATTCAGCCAAAGTATTTATTACCTCTTTTTATAATAACATCAGTCTTGCATCAGCAATAATGATTCTACCGAAATTTCAGCTTCAGTTTCACTTACTACAATATTATGGGATTAGGGGTGGGCGACAATAATCGATTATTCGATTCACTTTTAAGAAATTACCGATTAATCGACTTATCGATTAATATTTCAGAAAATATCGATAATCGATTATTTCGATTAATCGATTATTCAGTTATTTGCTAAAATATTAAGCGTTTAATCGATTATTCAATTTCTTGCCCACCCGTACCGATGACTTTACAACAGATATAGCTTTTAAAATTCCAATTTAATAATGCGTTGCGTTAAGGGTAATTTAAATGACATTTGAAAATACCAATCTGTCAAATTCACGTCCGTCACATTTTAAAAATACGAAAAAGAAAGTTCGTGGCTTTAGCGGACATTATTTACCAGATGCGAGGTCAATTCACTACTATGGTCTCCAAAAATTATGGAAAGCCTCCTGCCTCCTGCCTGGAACCAGGTGCAATTTCTACGAACAACATCTTACCGCTGCGTCCCGTCAAGTACGGTTCATAAGACGCAGGCAAAGCAATTTCCATCATCTCTGTCATATGGCTGCATCGACATGACGAGGTCCATACAGATCGAAACGCGTCGTCGATTTTGCCGACAGAGATGGTGGAAATTGCTTATGGTTCACACACTTTAGCTTTCCATAATTTTTGGAGACCATAGTAGTAAATTGAACTCGCATCTGATAAATAATGTCCGCTAAAGCGACGAACTTTCTTTTTCGTATTTGAAAACATATGAAGCAAAAAAAAAACAGAGAAACGTAAATGCTCGAACAAGACAGCAGCAGGGAAAACTGCGCACGTTACAAATTTAGCCAATAAGGGATCCTCATTTCGACGCGCCATTTTCTGATAATCTGGCTTCAGTTGTTGCACAATTAGGTATAACACCAACACATAACCTCAACGGATTGTTAGCACGTTAGCAGTATAGTACATCAGTCTTTATCTTTTTATTATGTATTTGGGCAATACTATATGATAAGAAGGATCACTCTCCGCGGCGGCATGTCAACGGTGTATCTCCTTCCCCGCGCGAACACTAGCAGAATATCGGCAGGCCATGATACAAATAAAACAATCATGTTGGCAGGCGACCTTTGACGCGGCGGCCATAGACCAGCTCATCCTTTTGTCAGATTAATTTTCACGTCTAAATTCTATAGTCGAGTCCATATTCGATATAAGATAATATCGCTATTTTTTAGTTGTGTTGTATTACAAAGAAATGAAATATACAGTAAAAATATTGTGCGAAACCTTTAACCAATTTTAAAATCACCCAAAACGCCAAAATTTAACTAGATATTAAAAGATGGGGCCAATTCGAGCAACATTTTCTTCTTGATGTCTTTTGTCAGAAAATTAGTATTCGGAAATATGGTGTAATCATTAACACAAAATCAAAATCTTTTAAATATTAGTTATTACATACCTTCAGTATTGTTATCAATAATAACTAATTAAAAACGTTAACAGATTTTTGAAACAGCCAGTTGAATACAAACTTTATCAAAATATTTATTTGGTGATAATAATTTAAAAAAACCATAACGTAAGTTTGACAGGGCGCTGCAAACAATTGAGAAGATATCAATTGAGTTTTTCCAAAGCCAAATAGAGTATTAGAGTGCTATAAATAATTTCGTCATAAATTTGATTAAATATACCGCAAACGAAAATATCGTTTATGGCCAGCTTTTATTTAAATTCAACCTGTGTGCGGCGAAGTTCGCCGATCGTTACCAGGCAACGAAGAAAATAAACGACGATTCCTTTGTAGCGCTCTCTTGCCATTGAGTGGACCTTCTTGTCGTAGTTAATATTCGCTGGTGATACAGTTGTAGCAGATGATCTGCAAAAAGCTAATATTTGTGGTGTTTGCAAGTTGAATTCGTTTAGAAATCGAGTAGTATGTGTCAACTGCGGTACTCATTATCATAGGAGATGTGTTAACAAGCTGCAAAATGTCAAGAATCTTCAGGAAGACAATATTTTGTGCTGTGTAAGTGATCTCCATTTTCAAGGTCCAAAGTCCGAAGACACGGATACGTCGTCTTTGGATGAATCCTTTCTATCGACGGGAACGACCCCATCTGACGATACTTTGAAGCAAACTGATGAAGTAAGGTACCTAAAAGCCATTATTAAAGGTAAAAATGCCCTTATAAAAGAACTTAAAGACAAAAATTGCATATTAAACGATTTACTGAGCATGCACAGGAAAATAAATGATAAGGAGCTGACAACGTCGCAAAACGCGACCAATGATTATCCAAAATCTCCGACGGAAATACCACCTGTCGGGGAAAGAAGAACACATTGGAAAGCTGCGTCATAACAGCCGACCAGCTTAGAACCGGAGGCGGAAACCCTGGTAAGGGACGTCAAACGCATCACCAAGCCTCACGTGGTCGTCAGGGATCCAATCGCGATATCGTATGCCGTCGCAAAATAAATGAGAGCGAGGACGGCGGCAGCAGTGACAAGGACGGAAAAGCAACAATCAATACGCCAAGAAAGGATGTACCTAACCAGCAGGAAGACGAGGCGATCATCAAGCCTAACGTACAGCAGCAATGGTCTACAGTGGTCAGGAGGAAGAACAAAACGAAGCCAAAGCCTGAAATTGTTGGAAACAGTGATAGCACTGTTTTGAAAGCGGCGCCAAAAAGGGCGTATTTATATATATCAAGGCTGGATCCATCTATGGAGGGCCATCATGTGGAACAGTTTTTAAAGTTAAAATTTCCAGAGGTGAACGTGGGCATGGAAAATTTTTCAAGGTATCCAGAGTATTACGCATCTTTTAAGGTGACAGTCGATTTTCACAACGTACACAGCGCTATGAAACCCGAGGTTTGGCCTAGAGGCACTTACGTATCCAGGTTTTTTCATCGGAAGGCGAGAGAGACGAGAACAGGGTAACTGGAAAACCTCCGAATATGCTTCTATTGAACTGCCAGTCGTTAAATCCGGAAAAGGTTAACTTAATTACATCAGAATATATTTTTATCGAGGCCTTTGACCTTGAGTTTCTATGTTTTTCTGAGACTTGGTCTCGACCAGAGTCATTATATACCATAAATTTCCCTAATTTTACTAACATCTCTAACTTTTCCAGATATATACGCCGAGGGGGCGGAGTGGGCATCTGGTGCAGAAACGACTTAGATGTTGAGTCAATTGACCCTGGTCAATATTGTCGGGAAAATGACATTGAAATCTGCGGGGTGGAATGGAACTCACCCATGAAAGGGAAAATAATTATTCTGGTATGTTATAGATCGCCAGGACAGGCGTGTAATTTTCATATATTTTTGGAAGGTTTACACTCAATTTTGCAGGCACTTTGCAAAGTAAAAACAAAAATAATTTTAACAGGCGACTTCAATGTCGACCCGATTTTAAACACAAATAATTATAACGAATTAATAAATATGTTATCTTCATATAACTTGAAAAATATTGTAAACGTGCCAACTCGGAAAAATAGTATTTTAGACCTTGTATTCACGAATTTGCAATCTGTATACTGTGATGTATTAGACAACATTATTTCGGATCATAAATCTGTTATGCTTACTACTGATTTTTTCGGCGGGAATTCTAGCGATCGTTTCACGACAAAACGAACTTTTCGACTGGACTCGATAAATAGTTTTAGGACTGACTTGCACGCTCTCGACTGGAATTTTCTGGAATCAACGGGGGATGTCGACGACGCATTCGAACAATTTTACGATGTTTTTCTTTATTATTTCAATATCCACTTTCCCTTCAAAAAGCAAAAAAATAGGTTTAAAAAGTCTTGGTTGAACTCGGACATTAGAGAATCTAGTTTAAACTTAAAAGAATTATATCGTCTTAATAAAAGAGGTATTATCTCTACACAAAATTATAAGAAAGCTAAAAAGAAACATTATACATTAATAAAAAATTGCAAGAAAACACACTATCAACACTACTTAAATACTGCATGCAATAAAACAAGAGCCTCATGGAATATTGTCAAGGAGATCACCAACAAAAATTATAAGGAATTTAAATACTGTATTCAAAGTGAAAATAATATCATTTCCACTCCTAAAGAAATTGCGCAATGTTTTAATAATTTTTTTATTAATGCTCCTTTAGAAGTCATTAAAAATATTAAATCTAATGACACCTATAAAAACATTAATGATTATCGACAAGAAAGAAATATTTTTCTACACCCAGTCACAGAGGATGAGGTTAGACACATCATTGCTTTTAAATTAAAAAATAAAAAATCTGCTGGCCCAGATAGTGTTTCCAGTTACTTACTTAAACAGATGTCTGAGTGCATAGTCAAACCACTGTGCATATTGATTAACCTATCTTTTAGTCACGGCAGATTCCCCAAACAACTTAAGGTAAACAAGATCATACCAATTCACAAAAAACACGACAAAAAGAAGGTTGATAATTATAGGCCTGTCGCTGTCTCATCTAGCTTCAGTAAAAGTTTTCTTTCAAGATTAGAATCTTTTCTTCATAAATGCAAAATCTTATCAAGGAATCAACACGGTTTTCAATCCGGAAGGTCAACGGAGTCCGCTGTGTCAGACTTTTATGGTCGAATTTTGGAATGTTTTGAGGGCGGTGAGTGCCCTGTTGGGGTCTTTTGTGATCTCAGCAGGGCATTCGACTGTGTTCTGCATGACCGTCTTATGTACAAGTTGGGCGTGTATGGAGTCCGAGGAACGGCTGGAGATTGGGTGCACTCATTTCTGACCGGGAGACAGCAGATGGTGGATATTAACGGTGTTTTCTCGGAGACTTTGTCCGTGAAGGTCGGGGTCCCACAGGGTTCCATATTGGGCCCTGTGCTTTTTCTTCTTTACGTTAATGATTTGGAGTCCTGTCTTAGGGACGCGACATCGGCTACTATGTACGCAGATGATACTTCACTAATTGTATCACATCGACAACATGATACAATCCAGAAGGTCTGTAACGAAAATCTCTTAGAACTGGATAATTGGTTTAGCAGCAACTCACTGTATTTAAATAGTTCCAAAACGAACTTTGTACGTTTCCATCAAGTCCAAAACAAAAACGACATGACACTCAAAATTGACATCGCTGGGCAGAGTCTAAAGGAGTCTTCTGGTGTATGCTTTCTGGGACTTAACATCGACAATGTTTTAAGCTGGAAGACTCACTGTTCGACCCTTAAGACAAAATTGTCGTCAATACTTTACCTATTCAGGAGTCTTACGGAAGTGTTGGAGCTCCCTGAGTTGCTCTCTGTGTACTATAGAGAGGTTCACTCCAGGCTAAAATACGGAGTGATGTTTTGGGGGATCTCCACACTGGCGGCAGATGTGTTTGTGTGGCAAAAGAAGATTTTGAGATGTATCGCTGGAGTGACCGCTGGAACTTCCTGCAGATATATTTTTAAAAAATTTAACATCTTAACGCTCACGGGCATATTCTTATTGGAGGTGTGTGTTCTTACTTTCAAGAATATCATCACAACACAAGAAAAAGGAATAATTTTAATGTTCCCTTTAAGAAATTAAATTTAAGTAAAAAGTCGCCTGCAATTATTGGCCTGGAGATCTATAACAACTTACCCCTATCAATAAAGGAGTGTAAAACTCTTAATTTATTTAAAATATCACTCAAAAAATTTCTGTCTCGACATGTCCTTATAGTGTGACAGAATTTCGAACTGCAATGCTTAGTTAACACATTGTTATATATGTATATATTTTACTTGTTTGTCTTAAGTAATATTATATAAGTTTTGAAATGTTATTTATACATTCTACGTGTTTATGTGTGACGGATCCTATACAATTTTTGTATTGTCTAAAGGAATAAAGAATTTTTAAGTAAGTAAGTATTCCCTACCCATATTTCCTTCAAAAAGAAAGGGTCGAAAATATGATACATCATTTCAAATGCCTATTTAGCTTCAGTTAAACCTTAAGTTTTGGAGATAGGGAATTTCGATAATGATGGTGGGAAAGTACCAGATGAAGAAAGGGTTCAAATGCAGGGGTTCACATTTTAAGGATGTCTTAGGGATAAAAAGACTACTCCTGTTTGAAAATACCTAAATTGATCGGGAAAAATGATTTAAAAGAAATAATCATAATTATAGGATAATTTTGCGATTTTTTATTTTAGGTTGACAATAAAACAATAGCGTTATATGACTACAGGCACACTAGTTCCGCAAATTTGTTAAGAAACTCGTTTAAAACGCAGCAGTTGTTCGAGAATTACGTCAAATGTTGCAAGGATGGCGAAGATTGCTGCGCAAATTCGATGACCAATGAAAATATTGCTGATAGTAGGTAGAGTGTATTGTTCATTAAACATTTAACTAGTCTATATATGCAGCTGCTCTTATGTTTCTAAGGATCTGGATACTGATCTCACGGATGGTATTATTATTGAAGGGATAAGTGGCGTGGAATCGATACAACGTATGGCATTTTCATGTCGTCGCTAACTGGCTGTCAGATTGTTTAATCAAATCAAAGCCAAAATCGAAAACTATTAGTTTGAAATCGTCGTGGAAAAATACCAAATTGACTCTTATACAACGCGAGTCATGAGCAAATATAGGAACAGGGCTGTTCCTTGTATTCTGACGAACCTTGGAGAGCTTGCTATTATCGCTAGAATTTTTGTTTATTTGAATTTACCGGATGAATAAAGTGATGAATTTTATTGGTATGATACCCTTTATATTACTACATTACCAAAAGTCTGAGATAAATGATTAAATTTAGAGTCGAAAAAATCACATCTTTGTTTCAAGTTTTAACTTTCTGTTTAAGTGAAAATCCAAAATTTTCGACTTTCAGTTAAACCGAAAGTCGTGTGATACACATTACATTACAAAAAAAAAACACATAGGCTATCAATTTAACCGCTTCGATTCTACAGCCTGTTAAATCAAAATATGATTTTTTAATA
>MU184427.1:0-16668 GCA_016904865.1 Pissodes strobi | reverse complement strand
AGGTATAGGACATTATTCATGAAATATGTCTAGAATTATCCGCAAAATCCAAATATGCAATAATATACTTCCATTTAATAAAAAAATATTTGTTCTGTCACTCTAATTTGGAACACCCTGTATATCTACATTTTATGTCAGAATATGCGCGATCAAAAAACAAAATCGACGAGTTCGAGCGATTTAAAAAAAAAATTGTTGTTTACGAGATAATGAGTTTGTTCCATATTTTAGTCCATCACTGTATATAATTCCAGTGGATACAGTGAGCATTCAGTCATTTGAATTTTCAGGTTCTTCTCTAAATATTGATTCTCGGTTGTGTAGTGTAGTCAGTGTGGACTCTCCGGCGGCTCCTTCTACAGTTCAGGATGTCGATGGTAACGTAGAGATTAACGGTGACGTCTTTTTTCGTCAATAAAAATAAAAATAAATATAAAGCATTCCTTATTTGTCACCAAAATATTCAGTGCTTAGGAAATAAATTTTTAGATTTAGAGGTATCATTGGAAAACATTGACTGTAGTTTTCTATTACTATCGGAGCACTGGCAAAATAGTGATCAGCTTGATAGTGTTAATTTTCACAATTATACAATATGCTGTTCCTTTTGCAGAGTTAATTTAAGAAATGGGGGAGTTGCAATATATAGAAGAGACGATTGTTTGTTTAACTTTTCGGTTATTGATGTAAATGATCTTTGCCTGGAGGGCATCTGTGAATATGCATGTATTAGATTGTCTACTACTAAAGTATATCTTGTAGTTGTATCAAGACCCCCTTCAGAATGTATTAATGTGTTTTTAGCTAATTCTCATGCCTTGCTGACCAGAATTTTTGAGAATCATTTTAGTATTGTTCTAGGTGGAGATTTTAACATAGACTTTTCCAAACCGTCTTCTAATTTAACGCTTTTTACGGACTTATTGCAATGTTTTAACGTCTTAATTGTTAATGAGGTGACACCAACTAGGGTGACTCATACCAGTAGGACATGCATAGACAACTTTCTATGTACTGTTGATTTAAATTGTGATATGTCTGTTGTGAATTTGGGAGTTTCAGATCATTACGCGCAAATTTTAAGCATCAATTTAATCAATGAATCTGAGAAGTGTCTGAATAATATATGTACTTATAGGAGAAATTTTAACAGGAATAATATATCTCGTTTTGTGAATTCACTAAGAAGAGAAAGCTGGTAATGCGTTTATTCACTCTTCAACTGCAATGATGCATTTGAATCCTTTTTGGACACAATTTTTTATTATTTTGTTATAACTTTTACTAAACACCAGTATCCAATAGCCAAAAATCAAATTCATAAATTTACCTTATCAGCAGATCTAAGAGAACTTAAGGAAAGAGTTAGTCTTTATGCAGAACTCGCTAGGCATGATAGAAAATACAGGGAGTTAAGTTCACAGCTGACTAGATTATATAGGGGTGAATTAAAGAGAGCACAAAGTAGACATTATGATGAACGCCTTGCTACTTCTCAAAATAAATCCAAGACTATGTGGAAAACTATTAACCAACTTCAGAAAAAGCATACTGGTGACAGTATTGTTGAGATGGTTAGAGATGGTATTAGGCCTCCGGATGGCATAGCGGCCGATGAATTTAATGATCATTTTATTGGGTCAGGCCATTTCAATAAGACTGTGGAGGTACGTTTTCTTGAATCAAATATCCCTTTACAGGGTGTTACTATGTTTTTGCGTCCTCTGTGTGGTTCGGATGTCTGTAAACAGTGTAAACTCATAGATATGCTTAAGACTTCCAACGCCTGTGGATATGATGAAGTGTCCAACAATTTGTTAAAAAAATGTAAGACTGAATTATCTGAAGTACGTGCTTTTCTGATGAACTTGTCAATCGAATGTGGTATGTTTCCTGATAAGTTGAAATTAGCTACTGTAGTGCCACTATATAAGAATAAGGGAGACTCTAATGATTATACAAATGGTTGACCTATTAGTCTTCTAACTAGTATCTCTAAAATATTTGAACTCAACATGAAAGAACAATAATTATCACATTTTTTGAACGATAATAATATAGTCTCACAGGCTCAACATGGTTTTACAAAAAATAAGAGTACAGAAACAGCGCTCTAAAAAAATTATCGATGCATTGGATAATAGACTGGCAGTTATAGGTCTTTGTATCGATTTTTCTCGCGCCTTCGATTTTGTCCACCACGGATTACGGCTTGCCAAGTTGGGCCGCCTCGGGGTAAGAGGCTTGCCATTAAAATTATTTGAGTCGTATTTAGAGGGAAGATCTCAAATTGTTCAACTTAATAACATATCTAGTAAAATTAATCAAATTCAGCAGGGTGTTCCTCAAGGATCAATTCTCGGACCATTGTTGTATCTCATTTACTCTAATGATCTAATCAATTACATTAACAATTTTTCCAATAATGTTCAGGCAATTTGTTATGCTGACGACACAAATATTTAAATTTTCAATGAATCAAAAAATTACCTTATTCTTGATGCCGACGCTGTCTATCAGCGAGTTGTATTCTGGTCCGAGAAAAATTTCCTAAATATTAATAAAAACAAAACGGTAATAATGAACTATATGTTACGGGGAAATAGTGACGACAATATAATTCTTTTTCGAGGCTCTCAGGAAGAAGTTAAAACCAGTGAAAATACAAAAATGTTGGGGATATTTGTGGATCATAGACTTAGCTGGGAATCTCATGTTGATGCATTGTGCGCAAAATTACGTAAAGCCTGTTATGGTCTCAATTTTCTTTCCTGTAATTATAGCACTCCAACTCCTTTATCTCTTTATTATGCTAATTTTCATAGCCATTTAAGATATGGTATTTTGAATTGGGGATTAAGTGTCTATGCTCAGAGAGTTTTTTTGATCCAAAAATATGCAATTCGGTTAATGGCTCGTCTAAAATTTAGAGAGTCATGTCGTGATACATTTAAGAAACTAAAAGTTCTTACATTAGTTGGAGTTTATATCATGGAAGTATCTGTCTTTGTTTATAAGTACAGATCTCTATTTACGGTCAACCAGGTTATGCATGGGCATGATACCCGTGCTAGAAATTTATTGGCTCCTGATCACCATAGAACAGCGAGTTATCAGAGAAGCTTCTACTTTCAGGGATGCAAGATTTTTAATTTCCTTGACATGGATATAAAGAGTTCTCCTAATATTAATATATTCAAAAAACGGCTAAAGAAGGTATTATTGAACAAAAATTGTTATACCATGGATGAATTTTTTAGTGTATGAAACATACTTATGTGTCAGTTAATGTCTTGTCTAGTTTTAGTTAAGTATAATAAGTTTCTTTTTGACTACTTTCATCAATTATTGTGTCATCACTTTTTAATTGAGGAAATATATTATTTAAATAAATAAATAAATAAAATAGACTTATCCCTTAGGAAAAACTTTCCAATGTTGGATTTCTTAAAATTTTCAAAAAATATTATATACAGGGTGTGAAAGAAGACGGTGATTTTTGCTCCAATTTCAATAGTATGTAACTTTCACAATAATTTTTTGAAATGTTGTCACTGTACGTCAATTGAATCACTGGTCCATAGCAAAGAAAGCAGTTTGTCAAATTTTTGATATCTTCTATATTTTAAGAGATATTGATTTTTTTGTAAAACCTTGATTTTTTTCAACTTTTTCTGCTTTATATCGTGCAAATTTTATAAGCGATTATCATTATACCCTACGAAAAGCTTTTTTAAGTTCAGTAAAAAATTGTACCTAAATGTTGTGATGTGCAGGGGCGTACTTATAATCACTTATACTATGGTTTATTAGTATCACAATTTTTTCCGCTTGATTTGTATTGGAAAGTATTCGCCTCTAGATTAAGCAAGTTTTATCCTTATTTTTTATTGTTTAATATTGCACTGTATCTACAGGGATATTTTACAGTGTGTCTAAAAAATTTTTTTAAAATTATAATTTTTTAATTTAATTTTTGGAAAAATTTTATTTATTTATTTCTAATACAGCACTATTAACTTGTTTTGAAAACCCTTAAAATTAAATATCACTAGTTTGATGTGATTGATTTTGCGAGCGAGTACTTTCCAATACAAAACAATCGTGAAAAATTGTGAGATACTCATAAACCATAGACATATAATGATTATAAGTACGCCACTGCATATCACAACATTTAGATAAATTTTTTTTACTGAACATAAATAAGCTTCTTGTAAGGTATTAATCTGTATCTCTTAAAATATAGCAGATATCAAAAATTTTACAGACTGCTTTCTTTGCTATGGACCAGTGATTCAACTGATGTACAGCGGCAACATTTAAAAAAATTATTATGAAAATTACATGCTATTGAAATTGGAGCAAAAATCATCGCCTTCTTTGACACCCTGTATATAAAAAAATTGATAGTTTAAAAAAAATCTAACATTGGAAATTTTCTCTTAAGGGACAAATCTATTAACCATTAAAAACCAGAGAGATATTTAGTTTTACATTTAGGCGAAATTTTTGTTGCTAGAAAGCAAATAGCCAGCAGTTTATAAAGTTGAGTCATTCCGTTTGAGGAAAGTCAATACCCATTAAACTTACTAAAAATTTAATTTCGAAGACAGGTTTTTCCTGTTTCACTGCTTTTCTATTTAATTTATGAGAAAAATCACTATTATCAGAAACTGAGAAATTGCCCAAAAAATCAAAGTACTTAATCGATATCATTAGGTATAGATATGCTGAATACAGCATGCTTATTCTTGGAAAATCGCTCCAGTGCAACCTGCTCCAAAAAGGTATGAAAACCGCGCCCTGAAACTATCGCCCAACTGCCTTGCTTCCAATAATCTCTAAAGTTGTGGAACGTGTACTACTCAAATATCTTGAGACCAACAGATTAATTGGCGATAACCAATACGGCTTTCGCTAAGAGGGATCAACAGGAGCTATATATGGGCTCATGTCAC
Organism: Pissodes strobi; assembly: GCA_016904865.1. NCBI lineage: Eukaryota > Metazoa > Arthropoda > Insecta > Coleoptera > Curculionidae > Pissodes > Pissodes strobi. The sequence goes on along the minus strand of MU184427.1, from coordinate 11,704 downwards.
TCATATATGGATTAGGGCAATTGAGAACTACAGATAATCTCGAGCGATTGCGTTGGATATTTCGAAGGCATTCAATAGAGTTTGGCGTAACGGATCGCTCAACAAACTGTCGTTTTTCGGACTGTCAGCTTGTCTCTGCAGCTGGCTTGCCAGTTTCCTTAAGAACCGATCTCTGCACGTTGCAGTTGTCGGACACATCTCAGACACATTCACCATTAACGCGGGTGTGCCTCAAGGCACAATACTTTCATCAACTCTGTTCCTCATCTATATTAATGACCTACTGACCAAAATCAATAAACCTGATTACAGGTTTGCAGATGACAGTACCATTGTCTCCTAATTTAAATTGGAAAAACCTTTACAAGCGCCTGAGACATATCACCACAGACAGGAGCAGATTACAGCAATTAATCAAGATAGGAACAGGGCAACAGAAATTTAGTCCAATGCAATGGAGCAAAAACCCAAGCAGCCACGCTTACAAAGAAATCCAATACAGCGGGCCCTGACATTATTGTGACAGGGTCGACCATTCCTTCATCCTGGTCAATCGGACTCAAACTCAAACTCAATATATTTCATGTCAAAATACAAATCAAGTATTTACACTTGTCAATAGTAAAGTAAAATTAAATTAAAATATGCTTAAAATAATTGAATACTAAAATCTTTAACCTGACATACACTAAAACTTAACAATAAAACCAACAATACCTTAATCATTACTAACAATTTTTATACGTTATAGAATACATAAATAAGTTACATACACATTTTAAAATTTATATTTAAGAAAGTCCTCCAGGAATTAAAGCTATTGGAAATTAAAAGGTGTTTCATTTTTAGTTTAAATTCCCCTCTGTCCAAAATTTTTATATGATTAGGGAGATAATTAAAAAAATTTATAGACCAACAGCCTGGTTCATTTTGACACCTTTTAAGCCTGTGATAAGCTGGAATGAGCAAGTGACTTTGTCTAGTATCATGGCTGTGGAGTTCGCTGTGCATCATAAATTTGTGCTCATTCTCCTTTACGTACAGCAGATTTTTAAGTATATAATGAGATGAAAATGTGAGTATGTTTAGATTCTTAAAAGCCTCCCTACAGTCCTCTCTGAAACCCAATCCAGCCAATATTCGGGCAGCCCTTCTCTGTAGTCCGAAAATCCTGGCAGCAAGTGGAGAATGACCCCAGACCAGAATTCCATAGGTCATAACACTGTGAAAGATGGCGTGGTACGCTGTTTTCAGAACATTTTCGGAGACACAGTGAGAAAGACTGCGAAGAACAAAATTAGCCTTACCAAGTCTTGATGATACCTGCTCTATTTGCGCATCCCACCTGAGAGTGGGATCGAGATACACTCCGAGAAATGGAATGCTGGTTTTCCCTTGATTTATATTGTGGCAATCTCTGAGGGAGAAGACCAATCTCGCAGTCTTTTCTGCATTCATGTGAAGCTCATTTGCATTAAGCCAGTCTCCCACCCTCGCCTAAGCAATATCAAGCTGCTGGACTGCCTGAAGAACAGATCCCCCTGACAGGGAGACTGTGGTGTCATCCGCAAAAAAAGTGCAGCTCTCCTTTATACTGAGAGTGGGTAGATCATTTACATATATTAAAAATAGTATAGGCCCAAGTACTGAGCCTTGCGGCACACCTATATTTACAATTCCTTCTGTAGAACTCACCCCAGCCATCCTGACAGTTTGAGATCTGTTTTTAAGATAGGATCTAATAAGATTAATACTATTTGTTCCAAAATTATAATAATCCAATTTGCTCAGCAAGAGTTCGTGAGACATGCAGTCAAACGCTTTACTTAAGTCACAGAAGAGAACAGCATTGTACTGAAGATTTTCAAAAGAGTCAAGAATATTTGTGATAAGATGTAATACAGCCAATGTAGTGTTTCTGCCTGCTCGAAAACCAAACTGATTGTCAGTGATACAGTTGTTTCCCTCAAGAAATCCCATCAGCCTAAAAGCCATGCATTTCTCAACAATTTTAGACAAATCTGGCAAGAGTGAAATCGGTCTATAATTGGAGACTTTATCTTTGTCACCACTTTTATATACAGGCACAACAAGAGCTTTTTTCAAGATATCAGGGAAGACATTCTGGCTAAAACAACAGTTGATAAGTTTTGTGAGAGGGATGATAATTAAGTTCTTTATATATTTGATTAGTTTTATACTTTGACCAAATGTATCACAGCTGGTTTTATTTTTGGTATTATTTATAATATCTCTAACTTCATTGAATGTTACAGGAGAGAAAGTGAATGTATTAGTGGGAGGAATTAAATGTCTGAGGTTCAGTAGGGGGTTATGTTGACTCGGAGGAATTTGACTTGTAAGATTTTGTGCAACACTGCAGAAATAGTGATTGAAATCCGAAGGTGAGAGAAGTGAGCTGGTTTCTTTATGTGTATTAATATTTCTGGATTTATTTATGATTTTCCACATTGCATTTACGGGATTTTTAGCAGTAAGAATGACATTATCATTATGTAATATTTTTGCTGCTTTAATTGCATTACTGTAACTTTTTTTGTACAATTTGTAATCAACTATATCATTTGGACGTTGGTATTGCCTACTAACCTCACCAAGCAACTTGAGTGTGTCTCGCGTTGACCTTAAATCTTTATCAAACCAGGAGCCATTTCCAGGTTCATTCGTTTTTACTTTATATGTTTTCAATGGGAATGAATCTAGATAGGACCTCTCTAGCACTGTTATAAAACTTTCAAATTTAAGTGAACAATTTAAGGTTTCATCATCAACAAAGTCAAAGGAACAAGCTTCAATTTGGTTATAAAATGTAAACATACCAGCTTGGGTGAGAGGTCGAAACTGTCTGGATTCACACTTTGGAAAATCGGAGTCACAATCAAGCTCAAATGTTAGCAACTGAGATCTGTGGTCTGATAGTTCAAAATCATCTGTTTCAGTATTTAAGAAATTGGGGTTAAAATTTATAAAGATGTTATCTAAACAGGCATTACTTCTAGTTGGTTCAAAAATCTGGCGCTCAAAGTCATGGCAACCTAACAGGTCACAGAGCAAAGCAGCTTCCCTTTCAGGGGTACCAAACTGCATATTAAAGTCCCCAGCCAGCATGACATACTTGTGTTTATCGAATGCACTTAAAATGGTATCAAGTTTGGCTAAAAAGGTGTCAAAACACCCCACTGGAGGCCTATAAATTGCTAAAACATACAGGTTAAAATTTTGAATAAAAATACAGCAACACTCAATACATTTTTCAACATTAAAATCACAATTTATGGACTGAACATCTAAAAAGTTTTGTGTAAAAATGGCAGATCCTCCACCAGTACAAAGCTCTTGCGAGAAATATGCTTTGCAGCTGTAGTCATTTAGTTTCTGCATTTTAATTTCACCCTCCGTCATCCAGTGTTCCGTCAGACATATAATCTCTGGTGTCTCCTCAGCCAAGACAGCCTCTAGCAAATTTACCTTGTTTCGCAGTGATCTAATATTAGTATGAAACAATTTGATCTTGAAAGTACCTAAATTTGAGATGCCGCTTCTGTCACGCCTTTCTTGGTAGGCTGGCGCTTCTGAAGATTTAAAAAATGGTTGATTATCACACCATCCGGCCATAAGTGACTGGACATAATGTCTTTTTTCCTGGTCACAGGAGCAGATAGTTTGAAAGAGCTTTTGAACTTGTCTTGTTTGGTATGCATTTTATAGCAGGAAACCCCAACAAAGCCATTGTCCTTTAGATAGTCATTTAGGTTATCTTCTGTTGTCTGAGGGTGAAAACCAGAGATAAAAATCCAGGCCAATCGGGTAGAGTTTGCGATTGATAACTGGGTGACATTTTGACGGGTGCCTTTGTATGGTTCAGGTCGTTTTCCTCTGGTTCTTCTCTTTATTAAGTACCACTCTTCGTTTTTGTTTACTTCTTCAGAAAAAACATCATCATCATCACCAGCTGTATCAGTGACATTGGGTTGTAAAGTGACTACTGGTTGTATCGGTCAACAGCGATATGTCCTGGTATGACCATGTTGCTATCATCGCGAAATCAGTCTCACAGAAGCTTGGTGCGCCATTTCGCAACAAAAAACTGTATACGCCGCAGCAGCTTCTCGTGCTTTGCAAAGCGCAAATAAGACCGTGCTTAGAATATTGCTCACACATATGGGGTGCCGCACCGAAGGTACACCCTAAAGCTGCTGGATTCCATTCAGAACAGAGCTGTGCGTCTTCGACGGTGGCCCGGAGTTGACCCGGGATCTGGATAGTCTGGAACACCGTAGATATATGGCCGAGATATCCCTGTTTTAGATTTTTTTACGGCAGATGTTCCCAGGATTTGGCCCGCCTCATCCCGCCCACAACAACGCTTGTTAGACGACAGACGGCAAGAGCCCACCCATTCGTTTTACAACTGGAAACACCTAGAACATTGCTTTACAAGGACTCCTTTGTCTGGCCGACTGTATCGCTGTGAAACTCACTCCCATGATATCTGTTTCCCCCAAATTATAACCTGCAGCTATTCAAGAATCGTGCCAATCAACATCTTCGACCACGCACCGCTCGTTGAGTACCAGAGGATCTCCCTTTAGTGTGTGTGTCATTGCCATAAAAAAACCCTAGAGGATATAACGTGCATAATTTTAGGGTAACCACAATTGTCACTTTCCACGATCGATCTCGTTTCAGATTCGGTTCTTTGATTCAACTCATTGATATTTTACGCTTGATTTAATATTTTTCAGGTTTCCTCCACATACAAAAATCGGAAGAAGTCATATCCAGTGACGGAGTTGGTCACTCAGCTTCTTCTTATTCATTGTTCACAAAAAAAAGTTGACGAACTTCTCGAGAAAAATTTAGTATGACCAAAATTTGTATTTATTTTCTTTTTGTTAATTAATCAATTTTTCGTTTACGTAGCAAAATATGACATCCACTAAACCCTATTCAGTCAAAAATTTTGGCCTGCTCTGATGAATAATAGCAATAAATAAATGATTAATATTTCATAAATTGATCAATTTAGACTTAGAATTTGCTTGTAATTCTTGTGGGAATTGAACACATCAATATTATATAGAGTACATAGCATTAAAAAATGACAAACTTAGATGCATCCAGCAACTTAATACATGCTAAATGTAAGGAAAACCCATGATTTACTAAACTGTTTTAAATTTTAATTATTCTTGCAGCCCCGTCTCCAGGGGTGAGGCGGCGAAGCAGCCGCCTCGGGCGGCCGATTTTTAGGGGCGGCCGTTTCTATTTTTTCTATAAAGTTTTAATGTGATTGTATGTAACACGGTAAACACTCTCGCAATGAGTATGTAAAACGCTTCATTCGTACAATAAGCAGCTCATCGCGCGTTGTATGCAATAATAACCAACGCCTTAAAAATAACATACTTAACGGTCTATTTGTAATTAGCATTAGCAGTTTAAATTCGCAGTGAATGAAAAATCGCATTAACAGTCGCAATCGCGACTTAGCACATCTTTAGGGACGGGCGACATCGCCCTAAAGCGATTCAGGACAGTTTTTACGGAAGTGGCCGAAACGCAACCCGATTGATTGATCGATTACTGAACAGCGTGCGATTTTTTAGACCAAAAATTCGAACTCCGCGCCCCCAAATACCCCCTCCAGAGTACCCACATCAAAATTAATTTTTTTCGAAAATTATTTTTGAAAATTTTTTTTTCACTTTCATTACAGAAACAGTCAAAGGGACAAGTCGCCCACGTACAAAATTTTATTTTTAAATCACATACAGGGTGTTAAAACCACACATTTTCCCAAAAAAATCCTCTATTTTCGAAATATTTCGGTACAACAAACTCGTGCGATTTTTTTAGACCAAAAATTCGAACTCCGCGCCCCCAAATACCCCTCTCTAGAATACCCACATAAAAATTATTTTTTTTCGAAAATTATTAAAATTTTTTTTTTCGCTTTCATAACAGAACCGGTTAGAGGGATCCATGTACATGTCACCTACGTACAAATAATTTTTTTTAAATCACATATAGGGTGTTAAAACCACACATTTTCTCAAAAAATCCCCTATTTTTGAAATATTTCGCTACAACAAACTCGTGCGATTTTTTAGACCAAAAATTCAAACTCCGTGCCCCCAAATACCCTTCTCTAGAGTACCCACATTAAAATTTATTTTTTTCGAAAATTATTTTTGAATATTTTTTTTTCGCTTTCATTACAGAAACGTTCAGAACGATCCACGTACATATCACCCACGTACAAATAAAAAATTTTAAGACATACAGGGTGTTAAAAATGAAATTTCCCCAAAAAATCCCCTATTTTCAAAATATTTCTCGTGCGATTTTTTAGACAAAAAATTTGAACTCCACGCCCCCAAGTACCCATCTCTAAAGTACCCACTTCAAAATTTTTTTTTTTCGAAAAATATTTTTCAAAATTTTTCTCCGTTTTTATTACCATAACGATTAGAAGGATCCACCAACGTACAAATAAAATTTCCAAAGTCATATACAGGGTGGTAAAACAATGCATTTTTAAAAAAATTAAACTTTTTTCGAAACATTTCGGTACAGCAAACTCATGCGACCTTTTCGATGCGAAAATCGAATTCAACGCACCCAAAAAAACCCCCGAAATTCCCTATTTCGTGCCGAAATCTGAAGAAAAATGCTAGATTTTGAGACAAAAATTACATTTGATCGAATATCTACCTTATTTGAACTCCTATCGAAAAACTTTTTAGAGGCTTTTCGATCGACCTTGAGACGGCGCGGCGCTGATACTGGCAGAAACTGATTAGAGATGTCTCTTTCCGTTACCATACAAATGAAGAAAATATAAAAATCACGTTTGGCCGATTTGGAAAAAAACGAAACGTCGTACAATCAAACTGGATACGGCACATTATAGTACCCGACGAGACCCATCTTTTTCCCGTTTAAAGTTTACCTCTAACTCTTACCGTTTTCCAATTATAGCCGATTTAATGATAATCTCGATTTTTTGAAAAAAAAAATATCCGTTATTGTTACGAAGACGATTAAAGGGGTCCATTTACATCTTATTAACATAAGAATAAAATTTTCAACAGCATATACAGGGTGGTAAAAAAAATAATTTTTGAAAAAAAATCCCATTTTTCGAAAAAAACGGCAATATATATATTTTTTAAGTTCGACGGCTAACATACGGGCTAAAGTCCGTCGGAGTACACATTTTTGGTGGTATGTATTTTTTCAGTATCACTCGTAGTTTCGGAGCTACGACCGTTCTCGAATTTAAACGGTCTATTTCTCGAAAACTAAGAATATTGTTTTTTTTTCGTAAAGAACCTTTTTTGTCGGCCTTCAGATCCTCTATCTACATGCCGAATTTCAAATCGATCGAAAAAAAAAGCCGATAGGTTCCACCGATAGGTTCCAGGTAGGTTCCGGTTCCTATGGGACAAAATGAAGGTTAGGTTGATATAAAAATACGGATTTTTCCTTTTGCCGAAATTCTTCTTTTTTATACCGGAACCCACTTGTTAAAAAACTCGCTCGGAGCTCCCGTCTAGCCAGAAATCGCGAAAAAACCACGCGATTTCCATATAGCCCCCTGAAACCCCCCCTTTAAAATCGAGCCCCGGCATCCCCTATTTAATTCCAGGTATCCCCCACGTTGTACATCTACCATGAAAATATTGACCCTGCAGGTTATCTCTTTTCTCCTTATACCGGAACCTAGTTCATTATTGACTTCTTAATTGGTCTGTTTTAAAGGGCGGCCAAATCCTGCTCTCCTCGAGCGGCCTAAAGCCTGGAGACGGGGCTGATTCTTGGCGGGGCATATTGAGTTTTATACTAAAAATACCAATACCAAAACCAAACCCTCTTGTAAAACAACACCCATCGGTAAATTATTTTTTATGACGATTTTTAATTCTGTGCTCACCGTTCATTAACGAAAGAATTGACTGAAGCCTAGCCTCGAGTCCAGGTCGAGTGGTAAGAGGGATATCCTAAAGTCCTATTTACTGTATCTTTATAAGTTCTGGATACCTGATACTCAGACTTAAACCTTCTTGAAATTTGGAGTAATTTTAAAATTTATTCCTCAACCTCCGGTATCCTACAGGTACAATTCCGTCCATAATTAACCATTGCAGGAGCAAAACTACCGACTGCTCCAACACGCATTTCCATAGCAGTCAATGTTTAGTGGTTTGGTACGAGTTTATTTAGAAATCTATACATACCTTTTTCGGACAAAATATGACAAATAATAATTAATGCTATTGGGTCCTCTGCAATGCACATCCAAACAGTGCGCAGATCTCAATTTTTCATCCTAAAAACTCCTAAGATAAAGATAAATATTTATAAAAAAGTTAAAAAAAATAATAATAACGTTGACACTGTATTCCGGAAACACTATTCACTTTTGGACTAAGGTAAATTGGGCTAGATCCTCATATTTTAGGAATTTATGCTAGCGTTTTGTACAAATCTTTTAGAGACACCCTCTGGATTTGCCTCTTTAATGTAACCTCAGTAAAACACATCGTATTGCCTTACAGGACCACTAGTACCTACTTATCCAACGATGTACAAAAATGGCATGTAGAAAATATATCGGTTTTTCAACAAAATGTTCGATTTGGTTTTGTAGAAAGGTTAAGGATTTTTTTTAAAGATGGTGTGTATTCTTGTAAGGATGGTTATGCCAAATCTTTCTTGAAAAAGCCCATTTTCTAGCTAAATGAGGAGCTGACAAAAGCATTTATTTATTAAACATTCTTCCGAAAATAAAATACAGCATGATTATAAATGTTACTGCTCTCACTAATCTTCGAAATACCAATTTCAAAAGCCCAATTTTTAAAGGTAATCGCTTCAGAAGGATGTTAATAGATTTAGTATTAGATTAGATTAGGTAATTGAAGTTAGCGACTTGTTCTTTGCCACTGCAACCTGATCAGATTTATTGTAGCGCCTCCAAACTGCGCTTAGAGCCCGTTATCTAGGCCTGTCTTTAATTATTACACTCCAAAGGCGTAATAATGGCTCCATCATATATTCAAATTCAAATTCATTTATTGCTTTCAAATCCTATTACAGACATAGCAACGTCACCAAAAAAGATAATTTAGCCTGAGAGGTTTCCAAACCAAACTAAAATAGGTATTAAAAATTATATAAAGAACAAAAATACAACATAAAATACAAGAATACACATTAAGACATTACAACATGTTAAAATTTGGATTAAAACTGTAGATGCACTTTCCCAATAGGTACCTGGTAGTGTCTCTTTTAAATTTGAGAAAGCTGGGCTCTCGCCGCAGAACAGGGGGTAAAGCGTTAAAGGCTTCGATTGCTGCAAAGGACGGCGCTCTCTGGTAAAAGGTTGAGTGGTGCAAGGGAACACTGAGGTCAGTCCTACCCCTGGTCACAACCGACATGGTCTCTGCATAATGCTCGGCATTTGTTCGAAATATATCAGGGGTTTTCTTTACAAAAGTTACCAAGGTAAGAATGTACAAGGCTGGTGTGGTAAGAAAACCCAGATCAACAAAGTGCTCCCTACATGAGGTGCGTGGAGTAAGCCCCAACATGCATCTTACAATGCGTTTCTGTGCAATAAAAACCGACTGACCTCCCACTGAAGATCCCCAAAACATTATACTATATGATATAAGGGATTGAACTGATGAAAAATAAATTTGTTTCAGGGTGTTTACTGTAAGTTCACTTCGAAGACGTCTCAATAATGCGCAGAAACTGTTCAACCCTCTAACAAGAATGTATGTCTGAGAAGAGAATGTCAAGGCAGAATCGATGTGAATACCGAGAAATTTAGTACTTTCTATTTCAGGTATGGATTTGTGGTTGCACTTTACGTAGAGCGATTCAGTTTGGTTCGATATTTTCCTAAAGGTGATCAGGCCTGTTTTTTCCGCATTTAGCTTTAATGCATGCGAATCACACCAACTCTGCATCTCTGAAACCACCCGAGAACATCCATTGAAGAGACCTCCTGCAGAGTCACCTGACAGCACAATGGAAGTATCATCTGCGAACTGGCAGACAAGTTCGAACAAGAATTTCTCACTTAAGGCCATTCACATATAAGACAAACAAAACTGGTCCCAATATGCTTCCCTGTGGCACACCTTGCTCGATAAAGGATGCTGTTGAATAACGAACCTCCCCATTTGCTGTAATGCATACACACTGTCTTCGACTATCCAGGTACGAAGCTATCAGTTTAAGGCAATTTCCTCTAATCCCATATTTTTGGAGGATGGATAAAAGTAAGCAATGATTTATGGTGTCAAATGTTTTTGACAGATCGAAAAAGAGGCCTGCTACTTTCTTATTTTTGTCGATATTTTCCACGATGTAGGATATCACTTTAAAAACAGCCTGCTGAGTTGAGTGTTTGGGCCTAAAGCCAAACTGGTTTTTGGAGAGAATATTGTGTGAAAGCAGAAAATTCATTAATCGGGTATAGATGACTCTTTCGAAATTTTTTGAGGTGGAAGGGAGTAATAGGTCTATAATTTTTTGGATCTTGCTCATCTCCTTTTTTTGTGTATTGGCACAACTTTTGCCTCTTTTAGACTGGATGGGAAGGTACCAGAGTCGAAGCAAGTGTTTATGATGTGAGCCAAAGCGGCTGCTGTGTTATGATTTGCATGTTTTAGAATTGCAATAGGGATTCATCAACACCATTAGAATATTTATTTGGTAGATTTTTTTATGATGTGTAGCACCTCTTGGTGGTCTGTAGGAAATAAAAAGATTGTGGGAGTGTCATTTGCCAGATTACGGGATGTTGATAGATCAGGTATGAGGGCAGAGGAAGGGGTGTTAAATCTCTCTAGAAACATGCTTGCAATTTCCACAGGATTCCCCAACTAATTCACCATTCCCAGACTTCAGAGCAATAGGCTTCTGAGACCCAGTCTTGTTTGTGTACCTGTTAAAAATACTCCAAGCAGTTTTTGTTTTATTTTTGGAACATATTATTTTACTTTCATTTACAGATTTTTTGTATAGAGATATGAAATTTCTATATTTTTTTCTTTCACTTTTATACTGATTGTATATAGCCTCATTGCGAGTTTCTTTATACCATACATATAGATCTTTTATGTAAGTGGAATACTGTTTTATTTCTGGGTTTACCCAGCTCTTTACGTTGCGAGTTTGACATTTAACGGAAGGAAAGCTACGACTGAAGTAATAGTGGAAAATCCCACCGAAAGTGTCATATTTATTGTCCACCCCAATGCAATTGAAAACATCCAGCCAGGATTCTGTTTTTAACTCGTTAATAAATGCAATCATATTGCCATGAGAAAAGTTGCGTATATTTCCGACAGGTGCAGGTTTGGTGATACTTGCACTTAGTTTAAATTTGAAAGTTTGTCCATAATGATCTGAGATATCTGTCAAAAGGATACTACCATCTGTCTCACTATGAAGAAGATTGCTGAAGACATTATCAAGCTGTGTCGCAGAGATTCGTCCTGCCCTCGTAATACCTGTTATGTGTGACTGAAGACCATAAGTGTTAAAAAGCTGATTCACCAGAGAGGCATCATTCCCAGCGGTTTGAAAGTTTATATTAAAATCCCCGAAAGCTACGAGGAACCTATTTGGGTTATAGATGAAGTGCAGTAAATCTTCT
>MU184426.1:132818-146400 GCA_016904865.1 Pissodes strobi | reverse complement strand
ATTTTTGGTTTGGAGCAAGCTTTGCTTGGAGAGAGTTTAAGTAGCTAGCCAAGTAGCTACCAGTCAATATAGTTGGTTGTGTTTCATTGGTACCGACGGTAGCCATAGAGGTAAGGCATTACTTCAAATGCCACTGAGAGTTTATGGGTCCCAAGGTGCTTAGCAATAGTCCACGTGCAGAAGGCCGTAGGTGATATCGGCGAAGACCAGTTACGATAAGTCTAGGTTATAATTGTGATCTTTCTACCTAATGTTATTGGCGTGTTATTATTAGTATTTTCCAGCGTGTATTAGATTGCGTGTTTTTATTTCTTTCTGCGAGGTATTGATATAATTATTATTGGAACTGTTTAGGTGTAAGCAAAGCTAACAATGCGTATCTAAATACAATACAATACAATACAATATGCCTTTATTTTCAATTTACACAATTTATATAACTTAAACGTTCAAAAGACGGCGAGATCTAGCAGTGCTACTCTTATCTAACCGCCTTGTTAAAGAAAATCGATGAGTTAAATAATTTCCAAAAATATAATAAATAAACTATTAGCTAAGATAAAGTTAAGCATGAGTGGCTATAAAAATTAATTTAATAAGAATATAGGTTTACAAAATGTAGGAAAAGAATACAAAAACATTTTTTTAAAGTAAGACTGCGAGACTGAAGTGTCATTAAATGCTAAACAGATTAAGAACTTTATTTACTATTGAATAATTGCGAATGCTAATTATATAGGTATGATTATTTTCTATTATTTTTAACATGTTTTTTTATTTGTTTCTTGAAATTTAATACCGAGGTACAAGAAAGGATACTATCAGACAAGGAGTTGTATAACTTAGGGGCGTTGTAAAGGAAGGATCTCCGAAAAAGAGCACTTCTATGTTTAGGCAGGATAAATTTATGGCTGTTTCGAGTGCGAGTCCCGTAAACCTGGCTATGTGTGATAAAGGAGTTGTAAAGGTATTCGGGCTGTTTATAAGACAGAACTTTAAAGGTAGTACTTGCCATATGGACAGTACAACGCTCATCCAAATTTAACCAGCCGGAGGCAGACAGAAAAGGTGAGACATGATCAAACTTCCTCGCATTGTATGCAAATTTGAGGCAGGCATTTTGCAGTTTTTGCAAGCTATGGCGGTCTTCTAATGTTAAGGCAGGCCAATAGAGAGTGTCACAGTAGGCTAAGTTGGAAAGAATTAGGCTATCACACAGTCGTAATTTGATCTCTGTAGTTAGGTACTCTTTGTGCATATAGAGGTTTTTTTAGTTTGTAAAATGACTTTTGCAAGAGATTAGAAACATGGCTTTTAAACCTTAGCGAGGAATCAAAAAGGACGCCCAGATTCCCGCAAGAATTGATGGGGGTTAAGATATTGTCCTTGATTTTTATTTCAAAATTTATGTCGGCAAATTTCTTCAAATTAGCGGCTGAACCAAAGTGAAGAAGCTGAGATTTTTTTGGTTAAGAGACAAGCAGTGATATTCGGATATCTTACTAATATTTTGCTTTGAGCATCCTTAAACATCTGCGGCTTCCACGGGTAGTATATCTGAAAATCGTCAGCATATTGATGTGACTTGCACGAACTTACAAATTTAGAAAAGTCAGATGTGTACATGGAGAAAAGAAGAGGCCCCAGGATGCTGCCCTGAGGGACGCCCCTGTTCAGTGGAAGCCACTCAGATACCTCCGAGCCATGCCTAACATGTTGCCTTCTTCCCCCAAGATAGTTTCGGAAGAATGCTGTCGGGATCCCGCCCAACCCGAAATACTTTATTAAAATGCCTTACTGTAATCCAATAGCACCAGAGAGGCAATCTTACCCTCGTCACAACCAGTGTAGATGTCATTTGAGACATGAAGCAGAGCTGTGGTAGTACTGTGATTTGCGCGAAAGCCAGACTGTGTAGGAGGCAAAATGTTTGACTTGGTGCAAAAGTCAAATAACTGGTAGTGAATTACCCTCTCTAGTACCTTTGAGAGCGTAGGAAGAATACTGATAGGTCGAAATTCGGCCACTGAGCTGGGGTTATTATTTCTTGGGACAGGAAACGCTGGCACTCCTCCACAATGTGGGGAACTCGCCTGTAGAAAGACAGCGGTTTATGATGAAAGTTAAATAGCAGCAACATTCTGATACTAATACCGTCTGTGCCCACTGCATTAGTTTTAATTTTTTTTAAGGATGATTGACTCTACCTCCTTGGTAGAGACTAGAGAAAAATTGAATTTAGACTTTACATGCGGATGCAAACCGCTGTAGGTTTCCTTAATAAACTGTTCGTTATGGGAGGCAATTTGAGGCACTGAATTAATAAAGTGGGAGTTAAACGAGTCAGCGTCCCCTAGGCGAGTAGGGGGAGATTGAGCCTGCGCATCCAGATTGAGCCATCTTAGTGTTTTCCAAAATGATTTAGGATTTGATTTGAATGTGTGTTCCAAATAAGCCTTTTTTTCGTTGCGCAACGCCATTGTGATGTAGTTTCTCAAATCTTTATATTCTGACCAAAAAGTAGCCCTTTTTGAAGATTTATACTTAGAAAGGGCTCGGTCGCGAAGGTTCATGAAAAACCTGATGTTTTCCGTTAACCACGGCGCAGGAGATTTCGTGATTCTGCTTGCCTTATACGGCGCGTGGATATCCAAAACATAATTTAAGTTATTGTTGAAAAAAACGAGCATATCGTCTACCTGATCCATAGAGTAAATCGAGTCCCATTCAACCGACAAGAGATCCCGCAAAAACAAGTTTTGATCAAAATCAGAAAAACCCCTGTATGTGCGAAAAATTATAGGACGTTTTGGTTTTTCAATTTTTAATTCCGAGTAAATTAACCGATGGTCTGAAATGTCTCCCATGCCCACTACCCGCGAGTTGAGGGACAAATTCGGAGTTGAGGTAACCAGGATGTCTATGAGAGTGCTTGTGAGGTGCGTCACTCTCGTAAACTCTTTAATATGTTGTGTCAGGCCATCTTTTTCCAACAAGTTATTTACCAGCCTGGGTCCATCCCTATCCCCCCCAGCCAGGTTCACATTGAAGTCACCCCCAAAAATAACATAGTCGTAGGTCGGTATAAACTCAGTTAATACATTTTCCAAGTCGTTAAGACAATTTTTTAAATTAGCATCAGGAGGTCTATATAGCGACCCGAAACATACATTATGGCCTTTAATTTTAATATTTACCCATACCTGTTCTAAATCGCTAACCCCATTCGGAGTCGGAAGAACTCTGTAACTTAAGTAGTCTTTAATGTAGAACGCTACCCCACCACCATCAGAGTCCCTATCCTTTCTCAAAAGTCTATATCCTGGAATAAAGTAGGCTTTATCTAGTAATTTGTCATGTAACCAGGTTTCCGATAAACCCACTACATCATACAACTCCCCCGCAATATGCTCCACAAACTTATCAAATTTTGTATTGCAAGATCTAATATTAAAAAATGACACTGAAGTAAGGTCTGAATGTGTGTGCATTCTTTTCTTTTATAAAGATGGGCCATAATGCCCCGCAAGAAGTATCTGATTTAAAAATGAATACAAACAGAAGCAAAAAAGAAAAATATTATTCTTACTGCACTCTGACAATGCAAGCATGCGAAACGTTACTCGTTTTTTTGTTAGAAAAGCAATAAATAGAAGGTAATCAAAATCCCTTTTAATTCAAATATGGGTTTTGCTATGCTTTTGTTGAGTGCAAAACATTAAAAACAGTACACAAAAAATAACATTTTCGAGAAGAGATAAGCCGGTTCGCTGAGAATGTCCAAATGAAATAAAATAAAACATTTTGTAGGCAAAAAACTGAACAGTTGCATGTAGCTCGACCGGGCTGATTTATTCGCCAGTATTTTGCAGCAGGTCGCTTGTAACTTCTACTTTTTGTTTAGGGATTTGATTCCAATAGAGTACTTTTCCTCCAGTTGACCACACGTTTTTGCTGCCAAATTTCTTTTTACCCGCTGAAAGTAGCTTAAATCTGGCAGCCGTCAAGTCCTCAAAAATGGCGTAGCCGCTTCCCTTTAGATATTTCTTGGCTTGGAAGATTTCGTTTCTTTTAATGTTCCTCGTAAAATTTACGATAATATTACGGGGTGAATCATTATCTGAGGAGCTCGATTTCACCCGAAAAACGTAATCAATATCTCTAGTATTACAAGCTACTTTGACTTTAGTGGTGAAAAAATTAGCTACAGCTTCAGCTAAGTTCTCGCCTTCCCGTTCTTTAAAACCAGTAATGCGTAGTGAATTCCTCTTGCTTCGCTGTTCCAGAATATCCATGCGGTTCTCAACGTTCGACACCCTAGAACTCAGGTTATCCATTGACAGCACTCGCCAGACTTCCCTCGAATTTCTGAAGATGCTGTTCCATCTTCCGTTCCAGCTTATCCACGAAATTTTGACAAATTTCGTTGATTAGTTTTTTCATGGCTTTCTCATCCAAAACCATTGTGCTAAAGTAAGGATATCGACGACTATATCGACTCGGTAGAACTGTAGTGATGTCTGATTGGTTGAATCTTAAATTGCTAATTACTCAACGCAATGTACTTCGATTCAATTAAGGGTGAGAGCAAATCGTTACTTACTCACTATTGTGTCGTTAGACCTCAAAACCACTATTTGTATCGTAGGAAAACTGCCACCTAGACCATATTCTGCGGAGCACGGTTTGCCAAACGTCTACTCTCTACCACACATGAATACACCCGCTGCTGTATTTACTAGTGTGGATCTATTAATCTTCATAGTTTTATATATTACATTTCTTTATTCTTACAATTTGATTTATATTGTGTTAAATGATCAACATTGTCGTTCTGATTTATTGACTATCCGGTTATAATAATTTTACATAGCGGAGACCCTAAGGGGATTCATCAGCAGTATTTTTTTCGTTCCCGATTTTCTTCGTTAATATGCATAATAGTGAAAAACAGCCAAGTATAAAACTCGTTTAGAATTACTGTATCTAGGGCAGTACAGTGATAAAAAATTGAATATCTTAATTTTAATTTTTAATATATTAGGGGAAAAAAATTACAAAAAAAATAAGTCTGTACGGCCCTAGTGGATCATAATTTAGACATATTGATAAAAGAAAATAAATTTTCCATCAAATAGTTGGTCCATAATCCTGGAATAAAGATTTTGAGCCAAAATCGCTGATTCGACACGCCCCCTTGTCGCGCAAACACATGAATTTATTTAGAATTATTTCTTCTGGTAAAAGCTGGCAGCAGCGCGAGGCCACGTGCTGTGTGTCTGTCGTTTACAACCTGACCTTCGGCCAGTCGGGCGATCGCTCGCTGGGCGAAACCAGTTTCCAGAAATATAATATTTGGTATTAATATTTATTTTGTGACTTTGTCTAAATGATATTTAGCCGCTGCTCAAACTTTTCCCAGATATAGGTGGTCCATTAGTGAAACAAAGTCCTGTATCTCTCTTAACTATAGGGATAAAAAAAAATAAATACAAAAATTGTAAGATATGTTGTGGTGCATATTGTGAAAATATTTTCAATTATACAGGGTGCTTTATAAAATCCTGTCGTTCGTTTTTTTTTGACTTATTTTTATGGAATGCCTTGTATATTATTGCACATTTAGATTCTGCATAAAATTCTAGACACATTTAGTAGGAATAATGTTCATACCGAAATATTCACTGTTGAAAATCGGCCATCTACCAAGCTTGACAGCCTGTACAGGGTGTCCCAAATTCGAGCCTCATCATTGGGATCTAGGAAACTAGAAGAGATACGAGGTCGGTTAAATAGAGACAAAGTTGCGGAATTTGATGCTGATCAAAATGCCGCCTTAAAACTTAAAAAATTCCGAATACTTCCGAAGATATTTAGAAAAAACCGAATATTCGCGATTTCATTTTTATTTTTTTATGTCTCTATTTGAATAGATATAACAAAATAAATTTCCCATTCTCATTGCTACTTTTTCTGTTCTAGAAGACGGTGTTATCAATTTTCACATCGACGTTTCGTCTTTGAACTGCCATAATCAACTTTGTTTTTTTAAATACGGCCCTGGATTTTTTATTACGGACTTTAAGAGCTTCTAATGTCCCAAAACCAATGATGTATTGCACTGATTCGCAAAAATCATTTTAATGATTTCCTGGTAAAATCTTACCAAAAACATGTTTTCTGTCTCTCTCTAACACATGAGGTCTTATGGAAAATACCATTAATATGAATTTTATCGAACAAGTGCGATACATCATTGGTTTTGGGACTTTAGATGCTCTTAAAATCCGTAATAAAAAATCCAGGGCCGTATTTAAAAAAACAAAGTTGATGATGGCAGCTCAAAGACGAAACGTCGCGCGTCGGTTTAAAAATCTGATAACACCATCTTGTAGAACAAAAAAAGTAGCAATGAGAATGTGAAATTTATGTTGTTACATCTATTCAAATAGAGTCATAAAAAAATTAAAATGAAATCGCGAATATTCGGTTTTTTCCAAAAATTTTCGTAAGTATCCGGAATTTTTTAACTTTTAAGATGGCATTTTGATCAGCATGAAATTGCGCAACTTTGCCTCCATTTAACCGACCTCGTATCTCTTCTAGTTTCCGAGATCCCAATGATGAGGCTCGAATTTGGGACACCCTGTACAATCTAAACGGCTAAAGATAGGGCAAAATGGTTTGCTCTTTTCTATCTCGGTTTTTCATAAGCTATCGTTTAACGCTAACTTTATATTTATTTAACCAGATGTTAAAAAGTTCCGGTTAAATTTAACCTGTGGTTAAATAGAAAGTTAGTGTCAAACAATACCTTATGAAAAACCAAGATAGAAAAGTGCAAACCATTTTGCTCTATCTTTAGCCTTTTAGAGTTTACAGGCGGTCAAACTTGGTACATGGCCGATTGTCAACTGTCAATATTTCTAAAATAGTTAGAGATAGGTGTGATACGTGATAGGTGTTCCGGGAATTGCAAATGTGTCGGGGGGAAAATAATTGATTTTAGCAAAAAAAGGATCTTATCAGAGCAGATGCGAAGCTGCCGCAATTTATTTTAATTTATGCTGTTGTGACTACCATCTTACCATAGGAAAGGCTATTGGAAAGGTAACTCCTAAAGCCTACACAAAGAGATTTGATGAGAAACTGAAAATAAGAAGATACAAAATGAAAGGAAAAAGATTATTTTTCAGAAAGGCTACGAAAACACATCCTCCAGATAGGGATTATGGACCCGAAGCTAACGCTGAACCTGATCTAACAGAAGAACAATATAAAACTAAAGAGAAAGTGTTTCTAGCAGAACTTGTAAAGTCAGGGGAACAAATTTTAACAATGGGAAGGGACACGAGGCAGCAGTCTGGCAATCCATTGTGGATGCAGGAAAGAAGATTCCCATTGGCAGCCTCCAATTTTGGAGCTGTATGTAAATTAAGAAAAACGCTGTGAGAATCCTGTGAAAATATTTTTATATTCCCAATTTATGGAAAGCACTGCTACAAGATATGGCACAGGAAAAGAACCAATAGCTATATCACAATACGAAACCACAATAAAAAAGTAATGTCTTGCTGTTTGTTTGTGGATATAGATAATTGCGTTTTGGCAGGTAGTCCAGGCAAGTCAAGATGACGCTATAATCGAGGATAAGTGTTCTTCGACAGCGGAAAAGATGACTCCAGAAGAGGCAATTCAGCAGAAAACATTTGCTACAATACATAATGGAAAGTCGTAATTAAAGCAAAATCACACTTATTTCTACCAAATACAAGAACAGCAACCAAAAGGCAATATTGGTATTTTCTGTTACGGACTCCATTAGGATTTCTTGTAGAAAACGTATGATATTTGTTATATTATTATAAAATATGTTAAAAAGAATAAAAATAGCTATATACAAGGTGTGGCACCGGTCCGGACGGTCCGGTCTATTTACGAAAATAAAAATTTTGTAAAATGTTTGTTGTAACGTGATATACCTACATTGATAAATTTTCGAAGTATTATTAACTGTTTTTAAGTCAATATCAATCATTATTTTAGAATAATTTAAAGTGTCTTAATCGACCTACGACACATTTTTTCCTTCCATTTTTTTTGTCCTTGTGCTTAGCACATTTAGCCATCTGTTCCCGAGTAGGAACAATTGTTATGAGTTAAATAATGCAATACTTTTATAGATTATATTATTATACCGACTAACGTAACTTATTGGCATTTTTTTTATAATCATCTAATCACATTTACTCTCTCAAATATCTTTATTATATTTAAATAGAAGTGTGTTGTGCATTGTGTGTTATATGATAAGGTTACGCACAATACGCATCTACCTTAATCTTTACTCACTAAAATACTGGATATTGTATTGTATGACAAGGGATTTTAGTTAGGGACACTCGGTTCTCGTCCTGGAGCCAATGCAGAATGCAGATCATTTATTTTATAGACAAACCACAGGGGGGCTCGGATCGGAGGGTAACTAGAACAGGAGAAAAACAAAGGAACGTAACCCAAACTACCTTCTATATCTATATGTGCATAAGAGTAAAAGTATGTTTTACACTTTGTTTTTAGATAGCTTTATATATTTTATAAACATAGATTCCATTTTCTCATCATTTATTACGCAAGCCATATATGAACTATGACACATAGGGAGTAAGGAGTAAGCCAAGATTTCCCAATTCTCCATACAAAAATTTTATCCCTTCCGTATTATGCTTGCATCCGAAGCCTACGACATATTATTATGCATTTTTTTTTGTAAATAGGCTTGTATATTAATTTTGCAAATTTCAATGTCTTTTTACGTTATTTGATACATATATACAGGGTGATAATTTGAAAGCGAAGAGCATTTAATATTGCCTCTACCAATGATAGTATGAAAATTTGGCAAAACACGTCAATTTACATATCAAGGGGGACATTTTTTTAAGGCATTTGTTGCCGTGCTACTTTCAACTCCCCTGACACCTACCCCTAAAATTTTAAATGGCAACCCCTATTTATTTGACCATTTTTGTGTTCTTTATGAAATTCTACATAAACTGTATTTACTTTTTTTTAAATTGTGATACTTAACCTCACAAATTAATGAAATGTAGTTAATATCTCATTATTTTAAAACGGATTGTATTCACCGTCTCATAACACTTCGTTTAAAAATGTTTGTACCTATAAATATATGGTACCTACCAATACTTACATTCCAAATTATTGGTAGAGGCAATATTAATGCTGTTCGTTTTCAAATTGTCACCCTGTATATATATTTTTTTGAAGATAAAGAGGGATGATTTGTTCTGGAAAGAAAAAATGGAACCCTTTCTGATACGTTTTTAATTAATACCGTCTTCCAGAAATTCTAGATCCTAGATTTAAAATAGGTCTAAAAATTAGAAACCCCCCTCGAGATAATTAAATATTTATTATATAGATTTATATTATATGTAGGTATATTTTTAGATTATTTGTAAAGACATGATGGTACCAATTTCTTATTTGAAATGCATAATTTTTATAATTATATTAAAAACCTATCATTACAAATCTAACATAATTTCTTATTTTCATTCTTTTTTGATATCAATAAATAAATGACTGCCAACAAATCAAGAGAACGTGTTTTTATAAGCATCCGTATCTAAAAGTTATAAAAGGTAAAATCATGAAAAAAATTATGCGTCTGAGCTTTAGAAGCACACAACTACAGTGAAACTTCTGAAATATATTGGGAATTGAGTTTTTATTATTTTTTTTAGCTTTTTTTCCAACTTTTGCTCCCGGTTTCGAAACTTTTTTTATTTTTTTTTGCTTTTTTTTTAATACATAATTTTTTTCTTTCCATTTTTGCCATCCCCGACCTGGACTTCTTTGCTGTTTTTCGCCGAAAACCGCGTTTCTCTAAGTTTTTTTTTGTAAGTATTTTTTCAGATTTTATTTTATAATACTTTTCTTAACTTTCGGAACAATTTTTTACTTTTTTTTTTCAATTTTTTCCCATTTAAACTTTTATTTTCTTAATAAAGTATATTTTTCTCCCCCTTTTTGCCATCCCCGACCTCGTAGCTGAACTCCTTCGCCCTTTCCTTCTTTTAATTATTTTTTTTCTTATTTCGTTTTATAATACTTTATAAGTTTCCGAACAATGTTTTACTTTTTTCAATTTCTTCCCATTTTTTCGAACATTTTTGGGTATCTGGGGAGGTGGAGGCATAATTCCTCCCCCCGATGCAACGGGGTTTTCCAAAAAATAACCTTTAAATTAGAGCCCCGGTCCCCCATATGGTCAAAGGTAGCCCCCCATGAGGCGCACCTACCATAAAAATTTCGACCCAGTAGCTCTTCCCGTTCTCCTGGGATAAATTATTTTACTTTTTTCTTCTTTTCATTGGAGTTTTTCATATTATCCCTGACTGTTGATGCTGTCCGTCTCCAAGCACACGTAAAGTGCTTGTTGACGGCCCGACGGTGACTGCCACGGCCACGCTGACGTAACGTAAAATGCAGTGTTGTTTTCGCACAACTTAAATCGAACCGGTGGGCGGTGCCTAGACAGAGAACGAAGAGTAGCTGGCCTTTGCTAGAAAGGCACGCCGTCGGAATCTCGTCTCCCTGATAAATCCCCCTAATGTGTGTATAATTGAACTGTGAAACCGACCGCCCGCGCCCCGACCGATCACTACGTTCCGCACGGGAACGTCATCATAACCTTGATCGATGTTTTTTTGTGAAAGAATTCTAATTTAACAAGTATTTTATGGACATTTTTATCGGTTTGATTCTGATTAGAATTACTATCCGAATCACTACTTGAAGAAGGATGTTTTCGTTTTATAGTCTTACTCGTCAGCATCACAAGAAGAATGAATGACGAAACATACGAGAGCTGAAGACAACCTAGCATCGATAAGGAAAACGGGAATAAAAGTCCCCATTAAAATGCGAACTTGGTGAAAAAATTGACATTTTTGGACTGGTTGACGATATAAGTAATACTCACGAATGAGACCAGTGCGAATTACACTAGTGGGAAACCAGCAGGCATCTACTCCTAAAACCAACATCTAGGAATATAAAGTCATAAATCATGATTCTGATAAAGGTATCATAATTATATACATAATAACAGTAATAACGAAAATACTTGACTTAAAATTCTGCAACTATTTTAAAGAAACACCCTCCTGGCAACCTCCTCCTCTGTTCTATTATTAACGTTCCCTAGAGAAGTAACCCTTGTGCCCAAAAGACATGCATACTACATGCTATGGTAATTTTAAAGTTATAATTCTTAAACCTGAGGGTTATAGTCGTCTAAGATGTTTTATATCTCTTGAGTGTTTCCATTACTTTTCCCCAAATATATATTTGAGCTTCGTTAACTCGTAAGAGCTCAGTCTTTTGCGACATATGTGAGACTTCTTTTTGATCAATCTAATGACTGAAATTAATTCATATATATTTTTTTGTATCTGCTTGCTAAACAGGCAATTGAAATAAGATTTATTCTGGGCTTAAAGCTATTAATTTCTTTTATTAAAAGTGGTTATAATAACTCAAAAAATATTTAATAAGGGGCAAATATCGCAATAACAGCGCCACGAAAATAAATTAAAACTTTAATCTTTTTCGAAAGATTCTTTAGAACAATGAATGGGAGCGACATGAAGCCAAAAGTTCAACTTCTCGAAGAGAAAAGTTTTAAGTCTTCTTTATAGCTTAGTTTTTGCTGAATATTTTCAGACAGTTATGAAATTAAACAGTATTAGCTCATTGTTTGGCCTCAAGAATAAACGTGTGGCTATGAGGAACTAAAAATTACTTGTAGGAGATCTTTATATTTGCACTTCTCTTGTTTATGGAGTTCGAAAAAGGAACGAAGTAAAACTTGTTTTTTTTTGTTAAAGTTTTTGATCGATGTCTATTTTAGATTTGAAAAATCAGTTATATTTCATTTTTATTTATACCAGGGTGCCAAAGTTAGAGATTTTTTTATTGAAGTAAAACTTATTTTGGCGCACTGTACCTGGAAAGTAAGCTGATGAATGTGTTACGCGGACATTATTGTCGACTAGCTTTTACCCGCAGCTTAGCCCGCTTTGAAAAACATGGAAAAAGAGTAAGACTTAAGAAAATAAACACCTAGATACAAGACCTCAAGAATAGAAACTTATTAACTATTACTTACAGGTGACAGAAAAATTAAGTTATTTAAGTACATCAACGCGAGCGAAGCCGCGTGTAAAAAATGTCCTATGTCCTTTACTATACTCTTGAAAATACATGTACAAAATTTCATGACATCTTACTTTTTAATTATCTTTGACAGTTATTTATGTACATCAACACGAGCGAAGCCGCGTGTAAAAACTGTGCTGTATCCTTTACTATACTCTTGAAAATATCTGTAAAATATTTCATGATGATCGCTTGAGTAGCTTATGCGTGATTATTAAAACTAACCGTAAAAAACGCGAGCGAAGTCGCGGGTAAAGGCTAAAAGTGTCCTATGTCCTTTACTATACTCTTGAAAATATCTGTACAAAATTTCATGATGATAGGTTGAGTAGTTTAGGTGTGGAAAAGAGAATTAAATCTAACCGTAAAAATCAACGCGAGCGAAGCCGCGGGTAAAAGCTAAAAGTATCCTATGTGATTATTATACTTTTGAAAATATCTGTACAAAATGTTATGATTTCTTACCTTTTAATGATCTTTGGCAGTTATTTAAGTACATCAACGCGAGCGAAGCCGTAGGTAAAAACTGTCCTATGTTCTTCACTATACTTTTGAAAATATCTGTAAAAAAAATTATGATGATCGGTTGAGTTGTTTACCCGTGGAAAATAGAAATAAAACTAACCATAAAGATCAACGAGAGCGAAGCCGCAGGTAAAAGCTAAATGTGCTCTATGTTCTTTACTATACTCTTGGAAATATCTGTACAAAAATTCATGATATCTTACTTGTTAATCATCTTTGACAGATATTTAAGTACATCAATACAAGCGAAAATATCTGTAAAAAATTTCATGATGATCGGTGGAGTAGTTTACGCGTGGAAAATAGAATTAGAACTAATCGTAAAAATAAACGCAAGCGTAGCCGCGGGTAAAAGCTAAAAGTGTCCTATGTGATTACTATACTTTTGAAAATATCTGTACAAAATTTCTTACTTCTTAATGATCTTTGGCAGTTATTTAAGTACATCAACGCGAGCGAAGCCGCTGGTAAAAACTGTCCTATGTCCTTTAAAAAATCGGTTGAGTAGTTTACGCATGGAAAATAGGATTAAAACTAGCCGTAAAACTCAACGCGAGCGAAGCCGCGGCTAAAAGCTAAAAGTGTCCTATGTGATTATTATACTTTTGGAAATATCTGTACGAAATTTCATGACATCTTACTTTTTAATGATCTTTGGCAATTATTTAAGTACATCGACGCGAGCGAAGCCGCTGCTAAAACTGTCCAATGTTCTTTACTATACTCTTGAAAATATCTGTAAAAAACTTCATGATGATCGGTTGAGTAGTTTACGCGTGGCAAATAGGATTAAAACTAACCGTAAAAA
>MU184426.1:91610-132808 GCA_016904865.1 Pissodes strobi | reverse complement strand
ACTATACTCTTGAAAATATCTGTACAAAATTTCATGATGATCGGTTGAATAGTTTACGCGTGAAAGCGCAACAAACAAACAAATAAACAAACAAACTCACATTCGCATTTATGATATTAGTTAAGATGATTCTTTGACAGTCGTCAAAGTGTGCATAAAGCTACATTTTCAATGACTTTACGGGCAAAGCAAGAATTTTCAAGGTGAGGTATAGGTATACGATTTTTCGCTCTGTCATGTTCAATCAATTCGATGACGTGCCACTTCTCCTGCAACACGAAAGATGCAAGATACAAGCTTGTGTGATCCATGCTGAAGTTGACGCCTGCTCATTGTGACATCAGGCAGTTAAAATTTAAATATTGTTGATAATTGGATGCACACTGAAGTAAAAAATCGTCATTTATCTCATCTTTTTAATTTCAATATTAACGTTTGCTATGTCCATCGTAATTAAATTTGACATTTGCTTTATGTGTGAGAATGGTAAATCACACTTCACGTGGCATGTCAATGTTGCACTTAAATTGTACAAAATTTATTTAAATGGCATTTAAAAATGTCAAAAGTGACATGGCAAATCAATCTTTTTGTTACGTACGATTTCGACGAGGTAAAAACTGTCAAAAGTGACATTTCTATATTTTCGTGAATATTTTGATTTTTCATGTCGAAAAATATGTTTAATAGTAATAATTATATTTTTCAATGCTGAGCCGAAAAATAGGAATTAAATTAGCAGCTCATTTCCTTTAACCTCTGTTGAGGAATGTATAGCGGGCCAAATTTACAGCATAGTGAATGTTTAGAGAAGGCGGCACCAAATATACTCATAAATTAGGGGAATCTATTGACTTCTTGCTTGACAGTAGTATCAGAGTATAACAAACCAACGAGTAGCGACATAAAGCGTCGGCACCTTTGATGTTCAAGGGACCGATTCCGCAGAGCCGATGACAGTTGGACACCATATTTGAAAACAGCTCAAACTCTCAAACCATGAAGTGGCTCGAAAGGAAGCGACTCTGTGACTACACTATAAAAAACTTGAAGTGGAAAATTGCTCGTTTCATATTTGAATCTGACTCAGTAAAATTTAAAGCTTTTCTATAATTAGTGGTTTTCCTACTTGTTGTCACCCTTTTCGATAATAATTTCTGAAACCTTTCATCATAAAAATATATATTACTTATATTTCTTCTACGATTTGTTGATAAAGGAATCTCCATATTTTCTTGGAATTTTATTTAAGTAATTACTTTCCTTTAGTGAGGGTGCGTTGGGAGAAAAATAAACCCACGTATTTCATGATTTCATTTATCATGTTAATAAGTTGCTGTGTCAATTTTTAACCTAAATAAAGCACTTTGAGCTTACACGCGCCTGGTTTGGAAGTTATTGAAGAGGTGTAGCAGAGGTTTTTGATAGGTAGTAGTGAAAAATATATTGTACGACGCTTTCAGCGGTTCTCAAATAGATATTTCTTATTATACTAGTTTCAGCAACTTCTTGTTATTATTAATAGTACTCCATTTATTTAAATTTCGATGTTATAAAGGAATCTATGTATTGGGTAAATCTTGAGACGTGGAGGAAAATTAAAACTTGCAACAGCACAATCAAAAAGTCTTTATTAATTAACTGTTATCAGTACGCTGAGGAGTTGTAAGTCAGGAGTACTCACTTACCCCAGTTATCTTAAGGGATTTTAACCCTTACACCGACTCTTATGAAGACAATGTTGTGAAATTATTAATTTGAATAAAAGACAACAATAATTTTCACTAGTCTAACAATGTTTATTAATCAAAGGTTATTGAAAGTAAATTTGCGGCGTAGATTTCCGCAGAAAAGGAACTAAAAATGTTTAATAAACAAATTTAGACATACGGGTACATACCAAAAAAAAAAATTACCATATAAAGGCAATACTAAGCCATCCCAGGGAGGGATGACTGACTATGTCCTCTATAAGGAACGGCTCGAAAAAAAAACTATTACTGACTGATGGTCTAACATTAGCAGCCTCCCTTGTTTAAAAGTAAGATAGCACCAACTCTTCATTCCCGCCGACCTTGTTCGATCCTCCTCCGTCTTGGTACTCTATTTACACTGTTAACAGATATACTCTGTAAAAATCCTAACAGAAGCATTTAAAGGATAAAATTTGAACAGTCTCTCCAACGATATGAACTTCGGTTAACTTAACAGAATCTAGGACTCAATACTGACCACGTAATGCCAATGCTTTTAATTATTTATAGGTAAAGGTCGCTGTGCATTACATTTAGTATTATATCATTATACTTAAATATACTAATAAAACAAAACGAATATAATAATGCTTATAATAAATTAGTGGTTGCTATCATATAAACAATACTAGTTTTAAGCTTTACGGTAACAATTTACCGTTACATAACCCTATTAATAAACCATACAAAAATAAATATGAGAACAATATTACTCAAAGCTATGAGCACAAATTATCAATCCTATATCTAGATCAAATAGCTTAAAAAAATTGCTAATACCCTTTTGTTTAAAGAGAACACACACAGCTCTAAACGCTACTATTTACATACATACATACATACATAAGTTTCCATAAATCAGAGTAAATTATTATGAAATGAAAAATGCAATAATTTTTATCAACTATACATGTGATAGGATATTTAATTTCCGAATGCCTTTTTATCAGAACCATTACATTTGAGATGTCTATTATTAAATTTAAAAGAATAAAATATTTTTAGTCTTATAAATAGTTTTAATACAAACAACTGGAGAAAAAGGGATGGAGAAATTGTACTTTTTCAAATATATTCATGAGATAATTACAATTTTTTTCGCCTGTACATATGTTCCCAAACTGCGAGTTGAAAATACTTTCTGGTGGTGATGATAAACCACCAAAAGTACCTTTGGTTGCATTAAAAGCTTTAAAATGCGACAGAAGTTTGCCTACACCAATACTAGTACATTCTCTGCTTAAATCATAGCAAATGTCACATGAATGTACTTCCAGACACATTTTCATCAAATATCCACAGACATAATAGAAAGCATTCTGTGGTGGAATGGTTTCTTTACGGTAATTGCAATCAGGCAAGCAAATTGCTGCAGTTGATGTTTCCGAATCCTTATTAATAATTTCTACCATGTCCATGGATTTAAAACTAATGAGAATATCATCTAAATTCTCCCTACAATTCATGTGATTAGTGGAAATAATTCTGCACAAATAATTTTCTAAAAGCACTTTGAAACTGTATTGATGTGGGATTTATGCAATTGCCTTCCTGCTGCGTCACAGGATTTTCTAAACAACCTGGTTTTAAGATATTTATACCCACATTTTAAAAGTGCTTGCCATAAACTGAGAAGACTTCTTATTGTAATAGACCAACCTTTAATAACCCTGACCATTTTTGTTTATTACCTTTAAATTTGGCAAAAAATTCAAAGCTTCATTTAAAAATTCTAACTGAATCAGATCTGTCAAATACATTCTTAAATTTATAAGAATTATTTAATGATAAGGAGTTCAAGATATCAAAAAAAATATTAAATTTTTCTACAATTTCAATTGTTGCAAAAGCTTCATTTGGAAGTGCACCAAAACTGGCAATTGAGTGGCTCAAAAGTATGAGCGGCATAACTCACCCTCATTATTTCAAAAGTTATAGGATTAAGGTCAGAATTAGTGAGTTTGGATGCACACCTGTAGAACTGCTATTTATCACATTAATTAATAAATGACCAAGGCGTTTTTCTACCTTGAAAGTAAAAGGTGTGCTGCCTTAAGTTAGTGCGGGTGGCCTTAATTAAATGACATGGATCAAAAATAGGGACATATTCTCACCTCCTACCTGAAACTCTGTATTTTCAGGTCTAATTCCTAGACATTTAGTCAAATCAATAAAATTCGAGCTCATGTCACTTAATATGCCTTCCGCTTTTAAATATATATCCTTTAAATTTAAAATACAATCTTCTAAAATAGTACGAAGTATATCACCATTTGGTTGAGTGCCTACAATCGATACAAAGGATGCAGTGTTTATCCTTATCAAACATTGTCTTCATTTTGATTTGAAGGGCCTTAGATACTGATTTATTGTATAGTCCTGGTGACATTGCAGCTTTTCAGCACATATAGTTGGTGAAAGGTGAGGAGGTAGAACACGATTTTCTATTCTTAAGTTCATTGGTTAAATATCATCCAAATTCACCCATTTTGTTGCTTCATCTTTTGAAATACTAGGACCTGAAAGTGATAATGAGAATGAAGGTATTGTTGATACAGTATTAACATGAAGCATAAGGCTATTTAATTGCAGTCAAACAATATCATGTTAGACCCAATAAAGTGTGTGACAAATTTCAATTAGCACAACTCAGATAAAAACTGGAACTATTTATGTGACCAATAGGTACTTTCCGTTGGGTACATGACTCATAAAACCAGGTAGTGTTTCTAGTTCATATTGTTTATTCAATTAATGTGATTATAGGATGAGGTGAAATATCTGAATTTTGACTACCTATCAGGGTAATTACTGTTTTGTAACTAATAAATCCAACCAATAAAATTATTCTTTTCATGGAATTCAAAATGCTGTTGCTAAATTCAGTCATAATGATTAGACAAACAAAATAGCTGTAGCAGTTTGTGCCATTAGAATCAATACTAATACTGTAATTTTTTTTATAATCAATGAATAATTGCTATAAAGATTTACCTGGAAGGTTCTTGATTTTCTTTGGTGGTTCCTGAGATGAATCTTCACTTCTCTCAAATGCCCGTAGTTGATATTGACCAAATATTGTAGGAATTGCATCAGGTACCAAGTGCTTTCTTTCCTGCAGAGGTTATCTTCGAAAAATACTTTTCCTCAAAGTGAACTTCGCATAGTCTATATGCCATCATCTGTTTAACTGGTTTACGCAGTATATCACTTCTGATAGAAGCTTCTGCCCAGACTTTGGCACTGAAAGAAAAATCTCATTAGATTTATGATAACTGTAATTTGTAAAAGTGGAAAAAAAAATTAATACAAGTTTGGTCTTTCTGCAGTTTTTGATTAAAATACAGGGGGCAGAGATTTTAAGCTTGTCATTATAATCAGAAAATGAAGCATTTATAACACATCGAGGCACATATTGCAGTTTTGGAATGCCAGCTAACTTCTGCAGGTGGCGTGTTTTACAATTTGAAATCAAAATGTAAGTTAATTTAAATTAGACATCTACACATTTGGCAAAACTAGAGTACCTAGAGCAGAATCTCCAAATATCAAGTGTGATGTAATTATATTTATCGATATAAACTCATCTATGAATATCAAATTACCTATTCTTCTCTGATACATCATTTACAAAATCCTTGAAAGAATGCAATACTTTTATCTGTGAGTGATGGCATACTGGAATATATTTTTATTTCCAGCACCCAATATATTTTTTAGCTGAAATATATTATATTTCATATCGAATTCCAGTGTCTTAGTTTTACAATAAAGGCCTACAGTTAAAAATATTCCATTAGCTTTTCCTTGTATCCAAATAACAAAATAGTCAGTTCTTATTGAATGTTTAATAAAATAAAACAAAAAAAAATAAACAAATTAAAAGTTAACAAAAACCTTACAAGGAAATATATCTCTTAAGAGGTTGGGTTATCACATAAAAGAACTAAATAATGCTGATTTACTTACGATGTTTTAGAAACAGAATCAAATATCAATTCTGCTAATTTATTTTTTGACGATAACCTAAATTCTTGTTTACGAAGATACTAATATATATATTTTTGAATTATTGGGTAAGGTAAGTTTTTTTGGCAGCAAATAACTGTTCCCAACTTGATGCCTAAATATACATAATTCCCAAATAGCTCATTTTGGGGGGGGGATAACCTAGAATGATATTTTTCTATCTATTATCAAAAAATCCTTAATCCATTATTTGTAGTAAACTCCTTTTCAGGTATGGATTATTTGTACCAACTTGAATTTCAGGCTATTATCCATTAGATAGTTAGGTAATGACAGGTAAAGATAATGCAGCCGCATTGGCTTTTATAGAATGGTAGCAGACATGGATAAACAGAAGCATAATTACTCCCAAATATTTAGTATTAACCGAATTTGTTGTTCGGAAGATTTACTGGAAATTAGGGTATGATTCAAACTAGGATATTACATCTGTAATTCAAACGGACTATAGACACGTTATGCTACTTATTTAGCCAAGAAACTAATTACATTATACAAACCGAACCGCCCTTCTATTTTTCCTTTTCCGCGGAATCGAAATCGTTGGTTAGGTCAAGTTAGGTTCTCTTTTTTTTAGGTTACTATGAAAAATATCAGGTCTACTAAACATAAAACCCAGGCCTTACAACAAATAACTTCTACAAACTAATACACGTTGGAATAATTTCGTTCGTTTACAATAGAATTATTTTGCTGGAAATTGCCCATAGACCCTTCATGTGAGAACAGCATACCATATTTTTTTGGAACATACTCTAATTAAGAGAGACTATTTTTTAAACACATATATCGGTGCATTATTATTCTACTTTTGAAAATTTTTGCTCAATGTAGAATGTGAAGATATATGTTGTTGGATAAAAAAGAAACTTGAAACTGAGAACAGTCTAGCAATACAGACTCCATGTACCGAACGTCTTTTGGAATTCAATTTCTCACTTATAAATTGCACTTTTTCACCATTAATACTTCTGTATCAATATTTATCTATTCTTCAAGAGCAATTATTTAACAACTAATTTACATTTCAATTTAAAAAAAAACAACCATAATATTGTGGGTTAGTAGCTATGTACTTACCGGTCATAATGTTTAGAGCAAATTTGAAGAAAGATTTTCCATCTCCAGACCTAGTTGAACAGGCACGATATGCACAAGAAATACCCGGCATGATTATACACTTATTCAGTTTTAAAATTTGGAAATTACGACACAATTAATAACTAAAACTCACTTATCGGAATTTGTAAACATTGTAACTGACGCTCTACAACAAAACAAAAGTCAGTTTGACGGATGGACACACTATTTCGAGCATGCGCAGAAAAATTTGGTCCCCCAGCTGTCGCTACTCGTTGGTTTGTTATACTCGGGTAGTATTACAAAAACGACGCCAAAGAGCGCAAAGCACTAAGACCCACGCCTCTAGGGAGCCCACTAGAAGTCCGAGAGTCTTCTTAATATTTGAAATTAACCCTAAACATATAGCGTGTAAATCGCCGAAATAAAACAAAATAGGCAGAGAATTTGCAGTCACTACCGATAACTCAGTAAATATTAAAACTTACTTGGCACGCCACTGAACCCACCTATTGCAAATAGTCTTTGGCGCAACCGTCGTTCGTTGACGCAATTACTCATACATTCACAACAACATCATTTTTAACGGCTATAGAAATTGTTGAAAATGGTAATAAATAATTCGCACATTTCGGTTATTCGTTTAGAGCGGTGTTGAGTATGAGTATTGGACGTCATTATAATTTTTGAAATGCGACGGCAATAGTTTCACGAAGTTCATGTGGGTTGCGGCGATGCTTGACATAAACTTTGTTTTGTAAGTAACCCCACAAAAAAGGTCCAAAATCGGGTGATCGCGGGGGCCATCTTAGCGTTCAAGCCTCATCTATGAGGAGTTAAGGAACTAGATCTTCCAATATACCTAGATACCGGCCTGCTGTAAGACTTCCTTCATAAATTCTGTATTCTATTTGTCCACCCAAAATTAAACATGCGAAAAGAAGCGGAATCCAGCCTGCCACTCACGCTCAAATATGCGATGAAGGTTTTCTGGGTGCCAGTGTCTAGTATTATTTCTGTTAAAAATGCCAACACTTGAGAAATACGCCTCATCGGACCATATTACTGAACTAGCAAAATGTCTTGAATTTGTTCTAGGTACTAATTGCAAAAAATAGCTGACGTTCAACATCCCCAAGGTTGCACAATATGTGTTTTGTAGGGTCTAAAGTTATTTTTTTGAATATTTATTGGGCTCTGCTTTTAATGACCCCAATTTCTGCTTCAATGGCCCTACATGACGTTTATGGATTTGCCTCTACTACGGCTAAAACATGGGTCTCATCTATTTCTTAATATTCCTTATGGTATGCTTTTGCTCTTGGCCGCGTAAATGATCCGTGATTAACTAAATTATATTTAGGTATAGAAAACCGATCAGAGAAAGGTCTTCTTTCCGAATGTCTATAACCGAGAATAACAACCGCAGAGAAGCGACAAAAGCCGTCGGCACCTTTGAAGTTTCAATTTGTCATATGTGACAGATGACCGGTTTAGTACACTGAGAGAAATGTAACGAAGGGAAAAAATGCTATACACCGATAAAATATGTAATTAATTATATGTTTATTATTTTACTTTGTTAGAAATGTATTATGAATATAATAGTAGTTTTCTTTTCGGATTTAACGGTTTAACTCAGAATTTACTGATTTGTCGCGTTCTAACCTTTTTGAAGTGAATACTTCTTTGGTTACATGGGAGTGATTTTTCAAGGATGCATCACGACATGGCTTATGTTTTCGGCTCGCGTTACGGAATTTTCGTATCGTTGATTGGACGACTAACCCAAACTAACCAAATCTATTAAAATTGATTAAAACGTATCGGAACCGCTTCAAATGATTAAAATAAGTTGAGACTAAGTGAAACTGACGGAAAGGTGAATCGACGACTAGCCCAAACTAATCAAATCTATTACAATTGATTATAACGTATCGGAACCGGTTCAAATGACTAAAATAAGTTGAGACTAAGTGAAAATATCCGAAAGTTTATTGGACACTAACCCAAACTAACCAACTCTATTAAAATTGATTATAACGTATCGGAACCGCTTCAAATTACTAAAATAATTTGAGAATAAATGAAACTAACTGAAAGTTGAATCGACGACTAACCTAAACTAACCAAATCTTTCAAAATTGATTATAACGTATCGGCACCGGTTCAAATGACTAAAATAAGTTGAGACTTAGTGAAACTAACCCAAAGTTGATTCGACGACTAGCCCAAACTAATCAAATCTATTACAATTGATCATAACGTATCGGAACCCCTTCAAATGATTAAAATAAGTTGAGACTAAGTGAAACTGACGGAAAGTTGATTGGACACTAACTCAAACTAACCAAATCTATTAAAATTGATTAAAACGTATCGGAACCGCTTCAAATGACTAAAATAAGTTAAGACTTAGTGAAACTAACCCAAAGTTGATCCGACGACTAGTCCAAACTAACCAAATCTATTACAATTGCTTATAACGTATCGGAACCGCTTCAAATGACTAAAATAAGTTGAGACTAAGTGAAACTGACCCAAAAGTTGATTGCGCAACCCAAATTAAAAAATCTGAAATTGGTTATAACGTTTCGGACCGGTTCAAAGGATTAAAATAAGTTGAGACTAAGTGAAACTAACCGAAAGGTGAATCGACGGCTAACCCAAACTAACCAAATCTATTAAAATTGATTAAAACGTATCGGAACCGCTTCAAATGATTAAAATAAGTTGAGAATAAGTGAAACTAACCAAACCTATTAAAATTGCTTACAACGTATCGTATATGACTAAAATAAGTCGAGACTAAGTGAAACTAACCGAAGGTTGCTTCGACGACTGACCAAAACTAACCCAATCTATTAATTTGATTATAACGTATCGGAACCCGCTCAAATAAGTAAAATAAGTTGAGACTAAGTGAAAGTAACCAAAAGTTTATTAGACGATTAACCAAATCTATTAAAATTGATTATAGAGTATAGGAACCAGCTCAAATAAGTTGAGACTCAATAAAGAAGTATCCGCTTCTATCATGTGTACTGTGCGACTCACGACTTTTTTTTTGAAGTGACTTCTTTATGCTCGGAAAGTTAATAAAGGTATTATAAAACCAAATAATAAAAAAAATTTTAAATATGGAAAATATTGTTCGGAAAGTAAATAAAAGTACCATAAAACGAAATAATAAAAAAAAGTTTGAGAAACGTGGTTTTCGATAAAAAAAAGCAAAAAATTAAATAAAAAAAGTGTCGAACCAGGGGCAAAAGTTGAGAAAGAATAAGCTTAAGAAAATAAAAGCTCAATTCCCAATATCTCTCAGAAGTTTCACTTCAGTTGTGTGCTTATAAAGGTGAGGCACATAATTTTTTTTTAATCTTATTTTGCTTCAGTTATTTCAAATGTCACAATATGAAAGTATTATAAACGCCGAAAGATATACTGGCAGCCCAAAAACTTCCATAGGATTTACCGTATATGATGTCCAAAAACGATTTCATAAACCATAATATGGAGACTTTATCCGGAAAACAAATAGTGACTTGTACGCGTGCTTTTTAAGTTACTGTATATTATGTTAAATTATGTGAACGTAATGATTTAACTATTTTGAAATTAATATTTGAAAAAAGTGGTTGTTTTTTGGTCAAAATGATAAATAAAACACTGTTTCATAATACGTCTCTGAAAACTATCATTTTCGACGTCTCTGTAGAGCAAAGAAAGATAGTGTTTTCGGTGCGTCCGCACGGGAAAGCTTTAAGCTTTTTTCTCAATTTCTGTCCCCGATTTCGACCCTTTTTTTTAATTTTTTTCTCAACTTTTTTTCGTCAAAAACCGCGTTTCTCTTTTTATCTCTTATTAGTTTTTTTTTAAATTCGTTTTATAATACTTATATTAACTGCCCGAACAATTTTCTCCTTTTTTTTAATTATTTTTTTTTATTTAGTTTTATAATACTTTTATTAACTTTATTTTTTTTCTGTCTTCCCATTTAAAAAAAAAATCCATAGAGATTTTTTTTTCTTCCCGTTTTTGCTATCTCCGACCTTGTAACTAAACTCCTTCGATTTTTTGCCGAAAACCGTGTTTCCCCAAAATTTTTTTTAACAATAATTTTTTTCTTATTTCGTTTTATAATACTTGTATTAACTTTCCGAATAATTTTTTACGTTTTTTTAATTTTTTTTTTATTTTTTTTCGAAAATTTTTGTGTATCCGGGGAGCGCTTGTCAGATTTTCGGTTCGAGGCTACATTGGAGATATCGGCAAAAAACCTTTTTCTTCAAAACCTCCCTTAAATTAGAGCCCCGGTCCCCCCATATGGTGCACCTACCATAAAAATTTCGACCCCGTAACACGTCTCGTTCTTCCAAAGAGACGTTTCACTTTGATAAGCGTTTAATTTTTTCTGACTTTACCCTCGCTAAAGAAGTTACTTCAATAATAATTAATACACAAAGAAACCAAAGGCAACTGGCGTTCACGCAAAAATTTTGACGTCGACGACTATACTAGACAAGCACGCGGAGATGACAGTTGGCCGGGTTACCTCCCACTTCAAATTTTTGGGCGGGATTTATGTTGTCGCTTCTCTGCGGTTGTTATTCTCGGTCTATAAGTATAAAGACGCAAAATAATACAAAATAATTGGGGACTGAAATAAGAAAATGTGTACCTGTTAAGATTTTTAGTTCTGAGGCTTCATGCGAATTTTCATTGGATTGTGTGTAGCAGACCAATATGTCATACTTTTAAAAGTTCTGATATATTCCCATTTGGGTGCGCCTCAACTCACAACCTTAATTAACGCGACATTTTATTCAAATATGTTAGCTACATTAGCTATTATCAAGCCATTAAATAAAAAAAATAATCAGAGATAATCAAACGATTATTTTATTCCCACAATCGTTACCACATGTAGTTAAATCCTCATGATTTAAGCTGCATTCGTTTTTGTCATCTTTTTCCTCGATTTGCTCTGAAAATTTGACAGTCACCAGTTCTGTGTATTAAAAAGGAAAATCCAAGTCACGTGCCTGTCAAAATGTTAGAACATATCGAGGAAAAGGATGACAAAAACCAACGCGGCTTTTGTTGATCTTCAAGTGGGATTTTAGACTTTACAGAGTGGTCGGGATAATCAAGTGATTTTATTATTGCTTAAAACCATAAGGAAGGGTGTGGTATCTTAAATAACCACTTTTAATAAACTGTATTAATATGGGGGGGTGAGATCAATTATTAAAACATGTATTCGGTTTGATATAATTTAATAATGCAGGTGTAAATTGCATTTGAATATTATAGATATAAATAAACAGCGTTTTATATGTCAAATAGAAATTAGAAATTATATATGTACAATTCTTGGACTAAAACTTCCAATCATTCATCATTCGTTCATTCAAGTATAAAACTAATATTACAAAAAGGTTTCTTAAAATTAGAAATATCTACTAAAAAGTCTTGATTGTTTGATTTAAAAATGAGTGTTTTATCTTTCTTATTTTACTACTTTTCGTTCTCCAACTTAGCAACTTTCATACAGCGTACCTTTTCACCTTGACTGCTTTACCTGACTTCAACGGGGAGAGATTTTACTTAGTTATTTTCCAAACTTTACTTTTGTGTTTACGGAAACCATAAATCCAGCTTTCACATTGCTTACAGAAATTCGACCATGAATTTCAAGCCGCCATCTTATGTTCCATCTTCCACAGAGGACGCTATATATCGTTCGGACTTCAAAGAATTGCTTAAAAAAGCCCAAAAGGAGGTCTTTGTCTAACCTTGAACAAAGATAACTGAGGTGCACTAAATATTCTCTAATATTTGTGCATACAAGAGAAATTGGCACTTGCTGGAGCGCGGTGACAAGACCGATCCAACAACGTGGAGTGTTAGCAAAGCACTGACTTGATTATTTCTTTCTTTGAGCAGGTTGCCTAGTGGCAAAACCACATAATAAAGTGGGCGGCGACACATACCGAATTCATTTGAGATTAAAAGGGTAGAAAAAGTTTTCTTTTCTTATTTGACAGAATGATTGTTCACAATGCTGACGGAGACAAAAATACATGGAATTGAAAACGATTAAGAACGATTTCCTTTCCGAGTGAAAGTTGGCTCTATTGTAATCTATTATACAGACAGTGCCGGTATACAGGATCGAATTAAGGGATCGTCCGTCTAGGTTTGGACTAAGGGGTCGTGAAGAATTGACATATGCTAATTTAAATGCACAAATTGGGTTGTACCCGGGGTGAAATAAAACTATTTTGTGTTTAATTACGGCTCATTCATTCTACATACATACAGGGTGTTATCACCAAAGTATACGGTGAAAAACGATAGTTTCTACACGTGTTGGGGTGTTTCACGAACACAGAGATTCGACAAAACTGCTTCATACGCTCATAGTAAAATGAAAGCGGAGGTAAATCGGAGAAAATAATGAATTTGATTGAGCAATCTTTGTTGCAGTCCACCACACATACTTGTAAAAACTGCAATAACTAATAATATGAGCAACCATTTCAAACTTCGATTTGTCACTGATAAATGAATCGGTGTTTTGAATATCAGTAATATCACATATCTATCAATGCCATACTGGGATTGACGCATTCAAAAAACACTGATTAATTTAACAAGTTTTTAAAGTGACTAATCGAAGTTCAAAGTAGTGGCCCTTAATTTGTTAACAGCCATCGATTGACTACATCTATAAATTACAATAAAACTGTATCATGAAATACTAAACACATTTAAACTACTATTTCATTATCACCCTGTTCTAAGTTTGAACTTAAACTTGGAAAATATTAATAGTATAACGAAACAAATTGTTTTAATTTCCACTTATATTAACTTGAACTTGACATATGTTTCGACACACTGTGTCTTCTTCAAAAGTTTGCTTTAAATAATAATAATAATAATAATAATAAATCTCTTTATTTCAAATTGTTTACAAGGTAATACAAAGTGGAACATCGTCACAGACACAGAAACAAATAAATCATTTCACCAATTACATATTTGTGTAAAATTCACCTAAATTATATGGTTCTATGTTTAATAATAGTTTTTTCACTTCCCTTTTAAAAAGTTTTTGTTTATCAATTGTCTTTAATCTTTCAGGGAGATTATTATATAACTTAACACACATATAATGGGAACACTTTTCTGTTAATGTTAACTTATGTTTAGGGTAATAAATATCTAGAGACCGGGTATTATATCTATGATCTATATTATACAAAAACAACTCTTTATTCTTAAAGTAAAACATCAAACATTCATATACATACAACGCATACACAGTCATAATTCCCAATTGTTTAAACACACCTCTACAGCTACAGCTACAGTGGTATCTTACTTCTCAGCTCCGGGTGTTAAACTCTCCAATAAATTAATTAACATAATTAAAAATCATTGCAAATTCTTACCTAAATGTAGCATTAAAAACAGTTACGAACTTATAGACAATATCAAAGATTAAACAATTCCAACTAACGCTAAATTGATCTCTTTCGATGTACAAAACTTGTTCCCAAGCATTCCTCCAGTAGAAGTCATAGATTTAGTCGAAGAATTACTAACAAAAAAACAAAATTAACATTATGATTAAACAAGATATTTTAGAGTCTTTAACAGTTTGTTTGGATCAAAATTATTTTGAATTTATTGATAAGTTTTATCATTAAATTCAAATTAATATTTAAGCGAGGAGAATTTAATAATGAGTCCAATTTTAGCAGAAATATTTATGAATAATATAGAAGATAAAATCCATAATCATGGCTTGAGCAAGTGTTTTGTATATTGGTACCGATATGTTGATGACATTTTAACTTGTTTTACAGGCACAGATAGACAATTAAAAATGTTTTTAGAGCACATAAACACATTACACAACAACATAAAATTTACAATAGAAATTGAACAAAATCATTCTATTAACTATTTAGATTTGAAAATAACCGACAATAATAATAAACATGAATTCGAAATATTTCATAAGCCTTCTCAAACTGACACAACTATTCCACATAATTCTAATCACTCATATATGGCGAACGATAAACCGCCTATAAGAGTTCTCTGTGAATTTTGCAAAAGTTCTGCAGTTAACGCGAGAGTTAAATGTTCAAACTGTGAAAAATATTACCACAACAGTTGTGCAAAGAAGGCAATTCAAAAGTGTTGTGAAAAGCGGCAATTATTAAGTGGAAAAATCGAAGAAATTCCGGACGATGATACCGACATCATTGTTGACCTTGGCAAGGTCGATGTAAATCGTGGTCTAAAACTGGAATTGCTAACTGCAGAAAACACCGCCCTGAAGAGGCTAGTAAGGAAAATGGAAAGCAAAAATAAGCTACTTGAAGAATACTGTGAGCTGTTAAAGCAAAATTCAGGTAATGATACAAAAATTAATCATAAAAAAAAACCACCAAAACATAAACACAATGATTGATAGCGATAAATCAGTCACATCGGCAACATCGCAAACTCATGTACAGCCGCCGAAGCAAGGGCTTAGGCCCAATACAGAAATCACCAATAATGAAGAGGAAGAAGAAGAACCTTTTCATGCGCGAAAGAGACGCGGCTGGTCCGACGCGGCAAACAAGCAGAAACGTCAAGATGAAAACAAAAACAAAACCGATACTGAGAAAACCCCGAGAAAGCAGGAATCCAAGGGAAAATGGCAAGAGCAGATCCGTAATATTAGAAAGGAAAGGAAGGTGGGAACCAAAAATGACTATGGTGATCTAGAATCCTCCATGGTAAATTCCAAGGGCAAAAAAATATATTTGTTTTTGTCCAAAATAAAAAATTCTGTGGCAGATGAAGTAGTAAAAAACTACATAGTCAAAAACTCAGGCACAACTCCAGAAATGGTGGAAGTTAAACTCTGTGGAAGTAAACAACGAAACAGTAGTCATAAATCTTTCATGGTGGGAGTTAGTCTAGAGCTAAAGGAGCTAAGAGCTACGGCGGTAGATCATCAGGGGTAAGATTTCAGAGATTTAATTTCTCTCTTGGAAGAAATTTTTTAGATCGACCAAAGCTCAACTAGGCAAATCTATAAACACTCGTCGTATCATGAAAAAACAGCAACAAAAAAATGTGTTACTTAGGCTTTTCCACTTAAACACCAGAAGCATAAATGGAAAAATTTTATCCCTGACAGTGCTGCTGAAGGAAGATGAACCTAGTTTGTTTCTGGTCTCGGAGCACTGGATGATCAACAAGGACATAGAGAGTATACACTTAGAGAGCTATAACATCATTAGCCACTCTTCTCGACCATCCACCAGAGGAGGAGGAACTGCAATTTTTGCAAGAGACAATTGGGTCTCTGAGCCAATCAACACAAAGGCGAAACCTGTCGACGGGCACTGTGAGTTTTCTGTTATTAAATATAAGTGTGATGTTCTTTATTTTATTATCTGTTTATATAGGCCGCCTACTGGTGCATATGATGTATTGATTTCTATTTTAGATGATTTACTGAATGAGCTGTATGGGTATGGGTATGGGTATTTAGTGATCGGAGGTGATTTTAATATAAATTTTGCCACCAACAATCCTCAATCCCTAACTTCTGTCCTGATACCACATGGATCCGGGATGACTCGGGTTAGCTTAACCTCAAGTACTCAAATAGATAACTTTTTCAGTAATATACCAAACAATAATATTACTTTTAACACTTGCATAACAACTATTTCAGATCACTATGGCCAATATTTAGATATTATAATTACCAGGAAAAAAGAGTCCAATTTTTTTTATTAAAAAGAGATTTTTGACTACTGACAATGTCGAAAAGTTTACTAATTTTCTCCAAGCTGAAGCATGGGCAGATATTCATTTAGCTCAAACTGCAAAAGAAAAATATGATGCATTTTTCAACATTATCTCCTATTATTTTCAAATATCATTCCCCACTTGTTCTACACGTCTTAAAAATTCAAATGAATGGGTAAATAAAGAAATTTAAAAAATATGCAGCCCATATTAAAGATTTGTATGTTACTTATCAAATTACAAAGAGTGAACAGCATCTACAAAATTATAAAAAAGAAAAAAAGGATTACACTAATTTTTTAAGCAAATATAAAATATTTCTTAATGATAATCAAATAGTAAACTCGCAGAATAAATCTAAAGCAATGTGGCAGATCTTTAACCGGGAAACCAACAAAACAAAAAAAAACATAAATTTTAACCTAAAGGCACAAAAGGGGTCTTGAATTCAGGATCCCTTGGATGTTCCACACATGTTCTCATCTTACTTTCAAGTGGATATTCAAGATTTTAATTTCCCTGATCCTAACCTACCCAACAATTTACCTTCCATATTTCTCGAACCAACTAACCCCATGGAAATCTTTAGAATCATTATGAATCTTCCCAATAAGTATTCGTCAGGTCTGGATGAGATTCCGACGTACTTGTTAAAAATTGTGGCTAGATACATTAGTGTATCTCTGACCCACATTATTAGAGAATGCCTTGTGACGGGTTATTTTCCAGACAAACTAAAAGCTGCAAAAGTTGTCCCCATAAAAAAAAGGGAGACAGACAGGATGTGAAAAACTATCGCCCCATATCATTGTTACCCTCAGTGTCGAAGGTCTTTGAGAGGGTAATTTATGTTCGACTGGTCAACTTTATAGAAAATCATCATTTATTAAATGACAATCAATTTGGTTTCAGGGCATCGAAATCTACTGAGTTGGCAGTTTTTCATGCTTTGACATTCATATTTGATAAGGTAGATAAGGGTGTTGGTGTCTGTGGTTTGTATTTCGACCTCTCTAAGGCCTTCGACACTTTAGATCACAACTTCTTACTTAAAAAACTTCAAAAGTACGGCTTCAGAGGCATATGTGCTGAACTAATAACATTCTATCTGTCAAGCCGAACCCAAAAACTGTGTGTAACAAGAAATGGACAACAATACTTCTCAAATGTTGCTAAAGTTAACAGGGGAGTACCTCATGGATCTATACTTGGCCCTCTACCCTTTATCTTATTTATAAATGATCTATTTACTCCTTTTGAAGGGGGACTAGTTTGCAAGTACGCGGATGACACATCTGTCTTGCTGGCGAGCCGTTCTGTATCCGGTTTGTCGGAGTGAGGTGCCTTAGCGACAAATGAAATGGTTGAGTGGTGCTCGGCCAACTCTCTCCGATTAAATATGCACAAGACTGGTCTTCTGAGTTTTTCGAAGAGAGAGGTGCAGGAGTCTTTGTTGGTGAGACTGGATGGCAGAACGGTGCCAGTTTTAGGCTCAATAAGTTTCTTGGGAATGAATCTAGACAGCTGTTTAACTTGGGGAGATCAGACTCAGAGAGTAGTATCAAAATTAAATAGTATATGTGCCATACTACGAAGACTCAGAAATATTATATCCATCAAGACCTTGCGGGTATATTACTTTGCACATGCCCAATCAATTCTTAGTTATGGTATATCTTTGTGGGGTTCTGCCAGAGATGCAAATCAAGATACATCCAACAACATCTTGTAGGGAATATTTTCGGAGTCTTGATATAATGACAGTACCATCACTATATTTTCTGGCATTGGTTTTACTAATTAGAATGAGTCCGGATCTGTTTAAACAAAACTCCGAAAGGTATGGACCAAACATGACCATGGTCACTAGGGGAAGGGACGAACTTAGGGTGCCA
The DNA here is from genome assembly GCA_016904865.1 of Pissodes strobi. Taxonomy (NCBI): domain Eukaryota; kingdom Metazoa; phylum Arthropoda; class Insecta; order Coleoptera; family Curculionidae; genus Pissodes; species Pissodes strobi. The sequence goes on along the minus strand of MU184426.1, from coordinate 114,216 downwards.
GCACACAGCTCTTCTTTTTTTCAAAGAAGTCCATATTACAGGGCAATTTCCGCCTACCGATCGCTACCACACAGTATCAGGTCTATCACAGGCTTAAAAAAATTTAGAAAACATGTGATAGAGTTTGTAAAGTATACATGTTTTTATGATTTTGACTTTTAATTTTTATTTTTTTATATTAATTGTATATAATTTTAATTTACATGGTAGGTTTGTATATTTATATTTAGCATAGATTTTTTACATTGTATGTGTGCATAAGCACCATTGTAACTTTGCTTTTTTACTCTTTGTAATCTTGTTGGCAAGAAGGAAATAAATATATAAATAAATAAATAAATATGCACACACTCTCAGCATACAATAGTTTTATACACAGACTAGTTAACATACCTTTATCTGAACAAAATTTCAAGAAAGAACTTAATTTAATAAAACAGGTAGCAATTAACAATGGGTATAAAACAGAATTAATAGATAAAATATTACAGAAAAAAAAACAAATGAAAAAGCTCTAAATCTTATATTCTCCATATTAAAATCCAATGATAAGCATACATACAAAACATTAACTTATATAGGAAAGATAACTATCAGAATAGCCAAAACACATATGAAAAGAGATGTCAAAATAGCTTTCCGTACTAATAATTATCTTGGCAAACTCATTAAAAATAACTATGTATGTACAAAAAAGTACATAGGCCAAACATGGAGAACATTTAAAACGAGAATCAAAGAACATAAATCTAGTTATAGTTTAAAAAAGGATAATTCTCATTATGCCAAACATTTACTTAATGAAAATCATAATTGCAATCAAGATTTCAAAATCTTACATTTGGAAAACCAAAACAAAAAATTAAACTTACTAGAAATCATGGAAATTAATAAACGGTGATATTACTGAACAAACAATTGGATTTTCGGTTTTCCCCACTATTAAATGTATACCCTCTTAGGCCCACCTGACGACCATAAACTTTTTTGTGAGACTTGTATCCCAATGTAATAGGTATAGTACTGTTATTATAATAAACACTTTAAAGCAAACTTTTGAAGGAGACACAGTGTGTCGAAACATATGTCAAGATCAAGTTAATATAAGTGGAAATTAAAACAATTTTTTTCATTATACTATTAATTTTAATGAATTTCCATCAAGTATCGGTCAATTCAGTGTTATTGGGAAATATGAAATAAACATTCAAGATAAATTGTAAACAACGCAAGCGCACAGCGGAGAAAATTATGAACATTAAAGTTGCAATGGTCAGCAGATCTTATTATATAAATAGCCAAGCGGAGCATCAGTTCGACAGGCTTGTGTCTCTCACCTATTCTCTAGTCATTGCTGCAGTCCACAGGGACGCGGCTTGATTCTTCTACCGATATTCTTATCCTCAGATACAACTCAAGAGGTACAGCTCACAGGGGCTTAGTTCTAGGGGAATACCCATCTAAACTACTACAGTCGTATCTACGATAGATTTGTCAAAATTCTAAGTCAAGTGATTTTTAAAGTTAAATAGTTGCAGTGCCTTAGATGCTGAGTGAAATTAAGATGAAATTAAGATAAACTAAGAACTCTTAAATAATTATCCAATGAAATAACCAATAAATTAAAACACAACGCCGCTCTTAAACAACCTTATTATAATACAGGTTCTAAGACCTATAAACAATCCGAATCATATCTGAATCGAAAGGACATGCCTATTTTGGTAATCGGGCATAGTGTAAGCTCATTATGTCATAGACCAATAAGCATTGGTATTGTTTTACCGAAGTACCTTCTTTTCACCTGACGTAGATCGATCCCTAATCAGAGCTACATAACCTGCACGCCATCAAAGACATGGCGTCACGGATTACTGGACGTGACAGTGTCGTAGCTAGTTAGTAATAAAAGTCATGCCACTTTAATTTGTGGCTGATGTTTAAGTAATAAAAACCGTAAGGCTAAATAGTAATTATTTACCCCCATACCATTTTAAAGGTGTGATGTTATTAATCATAGTTTTTATTACTTAAACATCAAACAAAAACATTATTATATTATCCTAATAATTTTTCTCTCAATTGCCGTAAATGTTATTGTATTTATTCAATTACGATTGTTGGCCTCTACAGCTTTGTTAGGGGAGAACTAATACAGTTGAATATGAACAAATTTGTTATGCAGTTGAGTAAACCCAAGAAATATATTTATGAAAAGTAAAGAGAATCGTGTGTAAAACCCTGGACGATCCCCGTCTGAATGAGCAAGCCACTAGGCATTAAGCCATGAACGACTACCCTTCATGTTCTATTAAGGATGTAATCTGTATAAAATTTTAAAGCCTGGAAACCATTAATCTTTTTGTCTATTAAGATCCATAAATATTTTCGATTTATTGCCACATATCTACTCACAAAGAGAATTTCTTTTTCAGGTCTGAAGCAAAAATTTGTGCTAGTATTGTACTCGGGAGAACTCTCCGTTGCCAATATATCCGCGCCCAGTAGCCCCGAATTTTACATACCGAATTTGGAGCCCGCCCAAGAATATTATGCCTCAATTTATTCATTCAACTCCAAAGGTTAGTATGAAAGTATATTCGCATAAAGTTTCCATTGTGATCGCTTTATGTTTTTATTGAATTACGAGAAAGTTCTGGGAATAAAGGCGCACTACAGCGAAAAATTGGGATGCGGTTTATGCTGCATATGCAGTAAAATAAAAATAGCGTGATATGTGAAGATTATTTTTCAGTTAGCTGAATTCAGAATAATAAAAAGGCATATAAAACTTTGAGGATGCATGAGAACAAATACATATCAAACTTAAACCGATTCCAGACCATTGACCTTAGGTAAATTAATATTGGGAATGCATTTCCCGCATAAGCTGGATACAGTAAAAATGATAGAGGAAGTCTTACTACTTTCCAATTTATCGTACATTACAAAATTAACCCTTTCACTGGCAATCGAAATTAAAAAAAGATTAAAAATGTTTTTTTTTTTTAATAAAAATGCACTTATTTAGGGCTAAGTAATACATATCAATTGGGGAAAAAAAATTTCCCCTCTTTTTTGAGTATTTGAGTGCCCTTCCGGAGGGACAAATCTACTTTAAAGCAAAAAACAGAAACTAAATTTGCAATATAATTTTATTAGTAAAGTAATAAAAAAACAATCTAAAAGCTAACATCTATGAAAAACAAATATTTAACATTATTGAAGATACTACGAACAATGAATTTTTTGGAAACAGTTTCTTCCTTTCAGGAAACACAAATGAATTTTACATTTCGTGCAGTACCGTGGGTTTTTTCCTTACAACCTTCTATTTTGCACCTGGAGTTGTTTTTATAGCCGTCATATTCGGGAAAATGATTGTACCCATCACGCCTTGCATCATTCGCAGGTCTCGATTCATACTTCTGCCTTTTAGGTGTTTCTGCAATACCATTCTCGGAAGGTTGCGGTCTCCTGGTATAGATCAGATGTTCTGCTACAGATTGGCGGAATGCTAATAAATCTAGAATTTTGATTTTGGAATTCCCAATTCTACCGCTTCGCTTTTATAGTCTAGCCAAGCATTGACCAACGCTAAATCGATGGCATGTGTAATAAGCCTAATAGTCCACTTACGAGATCTTACATAAGAACGATAGATGCTCAAAAAAAAATCATGCTTATCTACGCCTCCCATACTATTGTCATACCTTCATATAACTTCTGGTCTAGATATTTGAATGAACTCTTTTTTTTTTCGTTTATCCCATCTTTTGCAAAGATCTTGTTCTCCAATACCCACAAAGTTTGATCCCAATACAACCGGCTTATTATCATACCACTTCGTAACGACTACACCATCCTTACTAACATATTCTGCTGCATTTCCTCTCTCTTTTTTCTTCATTTCTTTGTCACTAAGAAGTTTCGGTCGGTAAAATCGATTTATTCTAAGTGTACCCCCAGCATAAATTGACTTAGAATCCAGGAATTGGAAAAGATGATATGAACTAAAGAAGTTATCAAAAACAATGCATGATTAGGCTCTGAAACTCTTTTCGATAGTTGCATAACTACAGCTGCTGAAGAGCCGCAATTTGTTGTATACAGAGGATTTATTTCCGTAGTTGATCCCTGATAAATAATAAAATCATAGATCATGCCACTTTCGCCAGCTAATAGATTTTCACCCCCCATTTCTTGGGTTTGTTTTTTACGTATTGCTTTATGTTCAGCCTTCTTTTGAAAGGGACAGTTTGTTCATCAACGCAAAGGTTGCGTTCCAATGGCAGTTCACGATATCTGTTTTTTTTATCATAAATACACCTAACTTTCCATAATCTGTCTGTATTAGTTGCCTCTCTACTAGTTATATCAACTAAATCTAAAGCCGTCCTAAGCTTATAAAACCTTTTTTCTTCAAACGTCAGTAAATCCGTCATTACTCGACTGTGTAGGCGGTCGTGAAGTTTCGTTTTTCCTCCGCCGGAGCTTTACTTTTCACTTTTCCGCCGGCGGAGGTAAAAGTGTTGTCATAGCAACATAGATACAATACAAACAGACAACAAAATAAGCGTCAACAACTCAAGATTTATTAAACTACAATTTGTATTTATCACTCAATTTGTGACTGCATTTCTAAAAATCTCTAATTTAGGAACAAATTGGTTATTATTTAATCGAACTTACTCAATAACTGCTTATCAATACGGAATTAAAACGCAATCGGAGACGCAATCTTATAAAATAATTATTGTTGACAGTGTCCATTGACAGCTTTATGTTACAAATTCACCGACACCAGTCTAAGCAAGGCCACCTACGACCGTGGTCTAAGCCGCCTTGCGAACTCATTTATCTTTAATAATAATTAGATATTATTACTATTAAAAAGAGATGTTTTTGCATTAATTTGTCGACATTTGAAGAAAAAACAGCATATTTTATGCGGAGGAAAAGTTACTTTTCATGGCTTGCTCTCTATTACCAGCCTCACTCCGTTCGGCTGTTAAACACGAGCGCGCCATGAAAAGTATCACTTTTCCTCCATATAAAATAATATACTATTTTCTTCAAACGTCAGTAAATCCGTCATTACTCGACTGTGTAGGCGGCCGTGAAGTTTCGTTTTTCCTCCGCCGGAGCTTTAATTTTCACTTTTCCACCGGCGGAGGTAAAAGTGTTGTCATAGCAACATAGATACAATACAAACAGACAACAAAATAAGCGTCAACAACTCAAGATTTTTTAAACTAAAATTTGTATCTATCATCACTCAATTTGTGACTGCATTTCTAAAAATCACTAATTTAGGAACAAATTGGTTATTATTTAATCGAACATACTCAATAACTGCTTATCAATACGGAATTAAAACGCGATCGGAGACGCAATCTTAAAAAAATAATTATTGTTGACAGTGTCCACTGACAGCGTTATGTTACATTACTATAGCAACAACCTGTGCCTATTGACCGACACCAGTCTAAGCCGCCTTGCGAACCCACTTATCTTTAATAATAATTATTATTACTATTAAAAAGAGATGTTTTTGCATTAATTTGTTGACATTTGAAGAAAAAACAGCATATTTTATTTGGAGGAAAAGTTACTTTTCATGGCTTGCTCTCTATTACTCACTCCATGAAAAGTATCACTTTTCCTCCATATAAAATAATATACTATTTAGCGTCATATTATCTTTTACGATGCCAATGCCGCACGCAGAACTCCAGTACATTTCCACTCTTGGAAATTGTGAATTCCGAAGATTTTTTTGATTTCCTCTATGTTCGTAGGACTAAATCTGGCAATATTTTTCTGAGTTGCGCAAAGATTCGTCATATTGGCTATTTGCTCAAATATATTGTCAGGTAGATACCGCCCAAAAAAAATTCACCGCCCTTCACTAAGATGCAACCGGGGAGACATTGAAAATGCCGAAGCAGAATGCAACGCTTACTAAATTTAAGATCTGAGGAAACTCATGATTGTGTGGAAATATAATAGTTGATAGAAGTTTGGGTGAGATCAGGTTAGATTACATAAGTTGACTTTACCAAAATATACCAAATAAATGCATATTACTTGAAGTTTCGTTCTTTTTTACAATTTATAACGTTATAAGTGTGATTGAAAAAGCAAAGGATCATTTGCATTCGATTCGTCTGACATTCCTCGATCTAACGATATGAGACACGGCTAGTCTCTCGTGAGAAACTAAAAGTCACACTCATCCACCCTTAACACAATCTAATGTAAAAAATGACTTTTAGCAGATTTCGTAAGTTTAGTTTACCAAAATATATCACATAAATGCATATTACTTCAAGTTTCGGTCGTTTTTACAATTTATAACATTAGTGGTGGTTGTAAAAACTACATTCAATTCGTCTCTCAATCCCCGATCTAACGCGGTTAATTTCACTTAATCTCAATTCTTTTTACTTTTTTGAGCCGGTTCCGTTACGTTTCAATCAATTTTAATAGATTTGGTTAGTTTTATTAACCATCTAATCAACTATCGGTTAGTTTCACATAGTCTCAATTTATTTTACTTATTTGAGCTGGTTCCGATACGTTACAATCAATTTTAATAGATTTGGTTAGTTTTGGTTTATCGTCTAACCGACTTTCGGTTAGCTTCACTTAGTCTCAACTTATTTTAGTCATTTGAGTCAGTACCGATACGTTATAATTAAGTTTACTAAATTTGGTTAGTTTTGCTTAGTCGTCTAATCAACTTCCGATTAGTTTCACTTCGTCTCAACTTATTTTAGTCATTTGAGTCGGTTCCGATACGTTATAATATAATCACGTTTAATAAACTTGGTTTCTTTTGGTAGGTCGTCTAATCAACTTTCGGTTTATTTCACTTAGTCTCAACCTATTTTACCTACTTAAGCCGGTTCCGATACACTATAATCAATTTTAATATATTTCTTTGGATTTGGTTTCACTTAGTCTCAACTTATTTTACTTATTTGAACTGGTTCCGATACGTTATGATCAATTTTAATAGATTTGGTTAGTTTTGGATAGTCGGCTAATCAACTTTCGGTTAGATTCACTTAATATCAACTTATTTTAGTCATTTGAACCGGTTACGATACGTTATATTCAATTTTAATAGATTGGATTAGTCTTGGTTCATCGTCGAATTAACTTTCATGTAGTTTCACTTAAGTCTCAACTTGTTTCAGTCATTTGAGTCAGTTGTGATACGTTATAATTAATTTTAATAAATTTGGTTAGTGTTGTATAATCGTCTAATCAACTTTCGGTTAGTTTAACTTAGTCTCAACTTATTTTACTTATTTGAGCTGGTTCTGATACGTTATAATCAATTTTAATAGATTTGGTTAGTCATCTAATCAACTTTCGGCTAGTTTCATTTAGTCTGAACTTATTTTAGTTATTTGAGTCGGTTTCGATACGTTATAATCAATTTTAATAGATTTGGTTAGTTTAGTCTAATCAACATTCGGTTAGTTTTATTTAGTCTCTACTTATTTTAGTCATTTATTTATTTTCTTCATACACTACTGAGTCTTACACTCCAAATGGTACACTACATAACTTCAACAGACTAAAGCTAATTCGACATAATTCTAATCAAAGAACAAAATATTTATCCACTACATGTGACAAAAACTGTAGAATAGAGACTGAAATGTCTGACGTGCGAATATATAAATCAAAGACAAAATAACATGCAGCAGTCTCAACGTACCACCGCTTACTGCCGCTAACAAACATAATAATAATAATAATAATACTCTTGTCATGACATTATATAAAATACACATCAAACATTTAAAATCAATCCCTTACAAACCTCGAGGCTCACCGAAAACAAGTCAATATCTATATAATTACTGTTATAGTTCCTCACTAGGCGGTCCAAAAAGCAATTAAAACCATAGTTTGTCCGATGTGTACCTTCCTGAAAAAGTTGTCTGGCCCGAGTGGCTCTAGTAGGAATCCGGAAGTTGATACCGGCAACCAAGTAATCGCACTCTATCATATTATTAAGCAACTTGTATAAAAATAGTGCCATAGCATTTTCACGGCGTCCCTTTAATGACTTTAAGCCTAATAATTGGATTCTGGTTACATATGATCAGTGGCGGCTATTCAGCGGAAGTAGGGGAAGTGCCACTTCCTCAAGAAAATGTAATTTAAAGAAATACAATTAATTCATTCATCGGTAAAATAATATATTTTAAGATTCAATGATAAAATGTTCTTAGTTTAGGAATAATCTGTTTCCCGTTACCCCTCTAATAACTAATAATTCAATTATTTTCAAATATTAAAATCAAAGCTTCATAAAACAAGAACAAGAATCTCGCCACCTGCACATTGCCCGTTAACTTCACTATCGAATAGAACAGAGGTGAACCCACATGAAAATGTCTATTTCTTTTCGCGTACGCGCCGATAGCAGTGGCAATTCCATTATCATTTGTGTAGACCTTTACGGAAGAGATATCGCTCGAGAGCCGTCGAGTCATCAAAAGTATAAGCGCAACTAGTTGGTTGCCATGACAACTATGACGTCGTTATGGTCGTACATTTGTTTGGTTTGCAATGATTGGAAGAGCTGGCGTGTAGCACTTCCCTTCTCAGATCAACGCGAAAGCACGTTGTTTGGTTTATTGCGAGTTTATTGGGGGACATTCCGCCGTGAATTCTTGGACTTATTTTTTATTTACATTCAACGGTTGATCCATTATAGTATTATATAAGAGATATTTTCTATATATTTTAGTTTTAATGTGTTATTCGTAGACATTTGTATTAGCAACAAAATGATTTGTTGCTAATACAATATGATATATATTCTATTTTTTGATGATTTACCCAAAAAATACCGGTAATAATTATTATTAACAATTTTTGGCAGTTTGGGCGTGGACCCCAAAAATGTTTCGCCTGCGGCGCTGTTCCTTCTGTCGATGTCGGAAACTCTTCCCCACTTTTCAAAGCGAGCCGCCACTGCATATGATATGTTTCCGTATGGAAATCTGTGCTTGTATAATAAAAACTTGGCAAATTTATTTTGTATACTTTCAATGCGTTGCTGATAACATAAATATGACGGGGACCAAACTACACTATTGTACTCAAGAAACGATCGAACTAGGCTGTTATATAAACAAACAATAGCTTTTGTGTCGTAAATGTGTCTGCAGGTCCTACATAAGAAGCCCAACATCCGATATGCCTTTAAAGAAATGTTATCAATATGCAAATTAAAATTGAGTTCCTGATCAAATATAACACCTAAATCGTTAAAATGCGACACAGAATCCAACAGAACATCGTTAATAGAATAATTAAAATTAATAGGGTTTTTACATCGGTAAAATCGCATGACCTTGCATTTACTAACATTTAAATTTAAGCAGTTATCAGTACACCATTGTATTAGTCTATCTAAATCCTGCTGAATATAAAAACAATCGCTTACAGATCTAACACAAAAAAAACAGCATACAAAAAACATCTGCATACTTTAAAAACAGTCACAACAGAATTAAAATACAGTAAAAAGAGAACAGGGCCCAGGTGAGATCCCTGCGGTACGCCGGATGCAACATGAATGTTCCGCGAGACCACCCCACTCAGTTTAATACACTGGGTTCTATCGCGAAGGTATGATGCTATCCAGCCCAGATAATGTCCACACACTCCAATCGCGTCGAGCTTCCTCAAAAGACGTTCGTGCGACACCGAGTCAAATGCCCTGGAGATATCGGTATATATGGCGTCCACCTGATGTCCACCCTCAACATTCCGCAGCAAGTAGTCTTGGTAAATGGCCAGATTTGTTGTTGTAGATCTAATCCTAAAGAATCCATGCTGTTCAGAGGCAAGACAATTCTTGTAGGTCCCGAACATTTCCTCAGTGATAACGGAATCAAACACTTTTCCAAGAGTCGAGAGCAAAGATATTCCTCGGTAGTTCTTTATTTCACTCCTTGAGCCAGACTTAAAAATAGGAAAAAAGCGTAGTGTGCCTCCAGAGTGCCGGAAAACGAGCAAAGTCAAAAGATAGCTTATATATATGACGCAGACGTTCAACTATCGCCTCAGCAATCCTCCTCACGAAAACGGGGGAATACCATTCGGACCCGAACCCTTACCAGCATCTAGACTACTGAGTTTAGCTAAGATGTCGTCGACAGTAAATGTGAAGAGATAAATATATTTAAAAGCAGAGGTCCCAAAACGATCTTCAGAAATGGCTGCCGGCAATTGGTATTCAGCAACCAATATGCCCACCAAAATTGAAAATATGGATCGACGAGTCAAATGCAGCATATTTGCAGGCATCACTAACAGAATTCTTAAAGATATAAATCGGTTCGTTGACCGTTCTACGGTAATGTAACATAAATCAAGCTAAGCTATCTTAATAACAATGTGCTACGCTTGTCAACTAAAATAAATATAGACGCAACGTGTGATAAAAGCACAAATATATCGTTAACCTATACTTAGAATAGAGTTAATTTACATTAAGAAAAGCGGCATTTTCAAGCGAATTGTCAGCAAATCGAATCAATAAATTTAGAATTAATAAACCAATGAGTGCAAAATACAGCATCTTTTTTCCTAAATGTGGCATATAAATGAAATTTTAAAAATATTTGACATTGGCAAAATCGGACTGTTACAACCATAAAAGGATAAAAACAATGCAGATACATACGAGTGATGTTACTTAACTGAAAATAATATCATAATAATCACAATAAATACAATACTTACCGAAAAATCAAATTCCACCAACCAAAAAAATAATAAATACTAACGCTCGCTGCGGACTGTCACTCCGCAATTCGTTATGTGTCTGCTAAAAGTTCACGTGCTTAGCTGCCAAGTGATCGACAAATACTAGTCGATGAACCATCGAGAGGTCAAAGTCAAAGTCAAGTATGCTAAACTAACCATAGTAGAGCAAATACAAAACAAAACAAAACTTAATATATACAATAATATATACGATAAAAATAGAACAACAAGCAATTTTCAAATTGAAATTGGTCACGATTTAACAAAAAAACTATATTACAGATCATAAGCAGTTGAACTAGATCCACAGGAAGTACACAAAACATAGGGTAAAGAACTCAGTGTGATCAAAATATGAAACATACATTATAGCGAAGCGTGCTGTTGGGAAAAATAAGGAAGGTCATGTCGGTGAACTTGACTAGAACAATGTGCATAGGCTGCAGAGTTGAAAATACCGAGTAAAAGTAAACAAAACATGACAAAAATTGATAGCTTGGTATTTAATTTTGTGTAATTCCTGTATATCCGAAAAATCACTCATTCGTCAAAAAGATAATCCTATACCTATTATAAAAATTCTTCACCGCCGCACATGAAGCCCAAGAAATTAATGGAGAAAAAAATAAAATCTAATTCACGCAAAACTCATTTATAGAATTATAAGGTCTTTCTAGTAGGTAAGCTTTCGTTTTTTCACGAAATTTAGCAAATGTTGGGATGGATTTAAGATGTAGCGGGAGTGAATTGTATAACTGCTTGGAATTATAAAGAATATAATTTTTTGTTAATTCAGAGGAGGGAAAAGGAAGGTAGATGTCCGGACTCGAATTTCTTGTTGGGTACTCATGTTGTGGCCTTTCGGGAAATATGGTTTGATAATTGCGTATTAAACAAGTTGTTTCTAAAATATACAAAGCACGAAGCGTAAGAATTTTATATTTTTTAAAGTAGTATTCGCAATGAGCTCTGCCATTAAGACCAAACAAATAACGAATTGCTCTCTTTGGATGTTTGAAAATGGTACGAAATTGCTCGGTGTTACAGCAGCCCCAAAAGGGAAGGCCGTAGCGAAGATGAGATTCAAACAAAGAGAAGTAAGTGAGCCTGGCAGCAGACAGATTTACGATCGAATTGCAGAGCAGGCAGAAGAAAGTTTTTTTGTTAAAGAATCAATATGGACCACTTAAGGTTGGCACTAATATTCAAACTTAGGAATTTAGCCGATTCAACGTATTTAATATTGCTGTTGTGAAGAAGCAAAGGTTGTTGTAGGGTTGTTTTATAAGATAAGGCTACCGTTTTATCAACGTTGAAATACAGCCAATTTGAGTCAGACCAAGTTTTGATTGTGACGAGATCGCTGGTGATATTAGAGTATAGGGAGAAAGTACTAAAATCACCCCAAGTTATGCTTGTGTCGTCAGCAAAGAGAGAAACTTTGCCATTGATTTTTAGGTATGTAATGTCATTAATATATATTAGAAAAATGATAGGCCCAAGAACAGAGCCCTGTGGAACTACACTGGTAATTAATCTGCAATCAGAATCAGAACCGTTCGATCTAACAAACTGCTGTCTATTTTCAAGATAAGATTGAAACCAGTTCGGAGGAATACCACGGATTCCATAAAAATTTAGTTTTCTAAACAAGATGTCATGACACACACAGTCAAACGCTTTAGCGTAATCACAGAAGACTGTAGTAGTGGGGAGATTGTTGTTAAGGGATGAGTAAACATCGTGAAGCAACGAGAACATGGCTTCATTAGTACACTTGTTTGGTAAAAATCCGAACTGTTCCGGGGACAGTATGCCATGTCTAAGGAGAAATGGCATGAGGCGATTTTTTAATAACTTTTCAATGATTTTAGAGAGTACAGGCAACAGAGCAATTGGACGATAATTATTGCATAAGACATCCTTTTCACCTCCCTTATGAAGAGGAATAATTATCGCAGTTTTGAGGCATTCGGGAAAAACACCTTTCGTGAAGGACGCATTAATTAAGGAAGCTAGGACATCCGGAATTGGAAGTGGGAGGTTCAAGAAAATTTTAATTGACAGATTATCAGTGCTACAAGCTGATTTACTCTTTATGCTGCTAATTACCTGAAGAAGTTCAAGGCTGGTCACAGGGCTTAGGAAAAACTATCAGCGATTTTTTTAGAAGGAGGAAGAAAGGAAAGATGGTCGAGAGAAGGAGAAATACTAGAGGTAACATTTTTGCTCACGTTGACAAAATATTCGTTTAAATCATTTGGTTTTGGCATGGTCTGATTCGCGGAATTTGTTTTGCCTCTAAGATCGTTAATAATAGACCAGGCCTCCTTGGATACGTTTTTAGCAGTTTATAAACGATTTTGATAATATAGTTTCTTAGCTGTCTTGATAAGTTTTAGGTAGATCTTCCTATAATTCGAAATGAATTCAAGAACTTGAATGGAGTTAGTGATTTTTTTTTATGTATGAGAGGGGACGCATATTTTTGCAGATATGCGTAAGCCTTTCGTGGTCCATGGTTTGTGACGTTTAGGTTTAATGGATTTAAGCAGGAAGGTTTATTGGATGCATTTATAATTTTATTTAAGAAACCACTAAAGTCCTAATCAAGTTCACCTGATTCAAAATTCCAGTTCGTCTTTAGGCAAAGGTTACGAAAGGATGAAAAATTGGAGACTGAGTCGATTCTACCTAGGTGGCGAGTTTTTTTTGAGGGCCGATAAGAAATATAGAATTTGGAGATTACTGCCTCATGATCTGAGAGATCCGCGCTAGTTACTGTCGATTGGACAGCAGTTGAAGGAAAGTCGGACGCTACATAGTCAATAATAGAAGTGGAATTGTTACAAATCCGAGTTGGAGAGGTTACATGCATTGAAAGACCAAAAGAGTCAAAAATAGAAATTAATGATTTTTGGGCAGCACAAGCGGTAGCGTAGTCAATATTTAAATCACCGCACAAAATTTTCTTGCCTTTCACCGGCAGACCGTCTAACAAGCTTAGCAGGTTATTAAAGAACAATTGCACATTGGAATTTGGTGCTCTATATATACAAATTACGTGTAAATCAAAGTTCTTATTGTATACAATGGAAAATTTAAAGTAGTTATCCGATTGGAGATGATCAAATTTAGTTACAGGGAAAAAGCCTTCGTTTAAGGAGGTACATGGGGCATTAAGACCGAAAACAAAAATTGTGCGGAGTGAGAGCCAGCGCGCGACTTCTGCAGGGTTAATTTCTGGTGCTATATCCCTTTCCTTCCCTTTTTCGCTGATCAGTCTAAAGCTGTACCAAAACAATTTTTTAAAATGTATAATATTTTTACTTGGCTGAAAAAAGCACAAACAAACAATTTTTCTTTAATAAAATTACTTTTTATCATTCTATATTTCAATTGACAATACCATTTTTATTGAGAAACCTCATTAGATTTCACTAAACCACAATAACTGTCCTTTTTTCGGTGTGGTATATTTTACAGATTGGTAACAACTTAGATGTATAATATCATGAACCAAGTATCTTTTTTGGTAATAGTTTCTATGGGTGATTGAGACATAGTACAATTTTGCCCTTGCTAAACTGATTTTTATCTAGGTTCCTCGAAATATACGCAACCTATTCTGATACGGACGTTACCAGCTCCTGGCTTAAAAGAACTTCGCAGGTCCACGGATCCGACGGAGAGCCCAAAAACTGGAATTTCTGGCCCGTGGTTATACATATTGCTTGCGGCAGGATCGACGTTCATAGTTGCAGCTGCTGTAGGGCTTATCGTTTTTGCTGTCAGGAGATTTAAGGTAAGCTTTAGAAAACCGTATATATCTGACTTATTATGAAGATCAAGATATTTTACGTTCTTCGAAATCATATAATTGTATAAATATGTGTGTTTATGTGACTCATTAGAGTTAAAAATTAGCACAAATAGCAGATCCAACAAGACTTTATCTTCAATTCTAATAATTTTTCTTTTAATAATTATATAAACAAGTTTTTGGAATGCCAATGGCTAGTTCTATTTCTCCAATCATTTCTTAATATATAATGGATGATTTATTAGATCAATATTCAGAAAAATTAACCTTTCAACCAAATTTTATTAAAAAAATTGTTGATAATATTATTTGCTGTATTCCTAGTGATAAAATAAATGAAATAATTACCACCCAAAATTAAAATTCACGATTGAAAAAGAAGTGAACAAATCAAATAACGTTTTTAAATGCAATGATAATTCAACAAAATAATAATATTCTAATTACAGATTGGTACTTAAAAACTCGAAAATAAATTGTCATAGCAATAAAATGAAAATTAATTTAGTTTTAGCTTTAAAAAATAGAACATTAATGTACATCCTTCTTTAATAAATAAAAATTTACACAAAGATATAGACATCCTTGTAGATAATTGCTATCCACTAAAATTTCTAAACAAATTACCTTTTAACGCTAGGATTAATAATAATAACATCAACAATAATAACATAAATAATGATATTTCAAATGCTTCTTATACTCCTTTTCTATATATCAAAGAACCCACTCCGAAACTAATTCAAATTTTTAGAAATTAAACTGTAAAATTAGCGTTAAAGAATACTAAATCTATTATTGGTAATTTTATTACGCTTAGAAGGAACTGGGAGTGAATAATCTCAAATCGAATGGGAAAAAATTATTTTGAGAATTTAAAATTAGATATTGAAAGTATGACACTACGTAGGCTAAAACGAGCTGTCGCCGAAGGTATAAATTAGGCCCTAGCTCAAATGTCGGATATACTCTATTTCGAAATGATGCAAAGTAATAAATCATTTTCTGATGGCTGATACATAGGCGTACATAATTACGTACATATACGTACATATTTTAAACGTTTACCTGTCCTAATACTCGGACTTTCCCAGTATTATATTTATCACACTTAGGTTTTTTTATTACTATTGTAAACATTCAAATTTGACGATTTTTTGTATGCATACCCTAAAGTTTAAGTAATTCTAATTTTTCAGTTATATTTGTTCTTCCGAAGAAGACACAGTGTGTTTGTTTCATTTCATAGTTTCAATTAAAATGGCTAATTCAGTTTTCTCTCCAGTGAAACGAGCGAGCAAATGTCCATTTTCTGTTAACGAAAAGAATATTATTCTTAATGTATATGACGCCCTCAAACATCAAAATCGTCTGTATAGCGTTGATACTGTGGTGGAAATGTGTTCGCAAATGACGGGTGTTTCAAAAACGTCGATATATAAATTAAGGTGTGAACGAAAAAGTGGAGCTGTAAAACCACCTATACCATCTTAAGGAAGAAAGACGGTGCCTATCGATGAAGACTACAAACTTATAATTAGAAGAACAGTACATTCCTTTTATTTTAATAAGGAAATACCAACCATCGACAAAATTTTAGGAGCCTTGAAGCAAGACTAAAATATGTCTCCAACGATAAGCAGGAAGAAATTGTGAACTCTAAAACAAATGAATTTCAGCTGGGAAAAACAAAGCAGAAAATCGCTCCTAATCGAAAAAGATGAAATTATTTGCTGGAGGAGACATTACTTAAGACAGATAAAGCAGTTTCGAAGTGAGAATAGAAAGATTTATTATCTGGACGAAACATGGCTTAATGAAGGATATACGGTTGAGAAGATTTGGCAAGACAAAAATATTTCAAGTTTTCGTCAAGCATTCTTAGAAGGCTGGTCCACCGGACTAAAACCACCATCTGGGAAAGGAAAGCGACTGATTATTACACACCTTGGAAGTGTTGATGGTTTTGTTGAGGGCGGTTTGTTAATGTTTGAGTCAAATCATTCTGGCGATTACCATGAATACATGAATGGCGATGTGTTCGAAGAATATTTTGAACAAATGTTAGATCTCATTCCACCTAATTATGTGATAGTGATGGACAATGCGAGTTATCATTCCAGAAAAGTTAACAGAATACCAACTAATTCAGGAGAAAAGCGGATAGTATTCAGTGGTTTAGACAGAATAACATACCATTTGATGAAAGTATGGTGAAAAAGGAACTGTTGTCCATAGTGTCCTCAAATAAAGCTCGTTTCACCGAGTATGTAGTTGACAAAATTGCACAGAAACGAAATATTACTATTCTTCGCCTGCCTCCGTATCATTGCGAATTAAATCCCATTGAACTTGTTTGGGCCCAAGTAAAAAGTTATGTAGCAAGGAGAAACACGACGTTTAAAATGAAAGATGTTAAAATTATCTTTGAGGAATCTTTAAAAAATGTCGATTCTGAAAAATGGCGTAAGTGTATTGAGCATGTTATAAAAGAAGAAGAAAAAATGTGGAAACTAGACCATTTAATTGACCTAATTGTAGAGCCTTTAATTATATCCTTGGAACATGACGAAGATTCGACGGATTTTTCTGACGACGAAAATGATATACCATAGTTCTCTACATAACTGTTTACACAAAATCGCAATTCTTATACCTTATTATATAAATATTATATGTGATAAAATGTTACAGTAATACTAACTGTTTTTGAATATACATAAATAAGTGAATAAATAAAAGTACTTAGGTAAAACAGGTATTTTAAATTAAATACCCAAACGTACACTACTGCAGGTAGAAAATGGCCCCTTTGCTAATAAAGCCTATTGTTTGCAGCGGGACTGCCATACAAAACAGGGTGGAATGGTTAAAATATAATAGAGCAGGCTATAACAGCTGTGGCTAAATATTTAGAAATCACAAACATTTATTTGACCACTCTGTTAGCGTTTTGCATTTATAAGTAGGTTTTATTACTCCGCACCATTTCGAAATAGAGTATTATAGTATAGTATTATAGGCTAAAACGATCTGTCGCCGAAAGTATAAATAAGGCCTTAGCTCTAATGTGGGATAGTAGGGTGCGGGTTGATTTATTTAAGGCGCCACGGGCTTTTAGACAGCACAAGCAAGAATTACTCCAAAGTTGAAATATGGAACTCGTCTTAGCATAAGCTTCGTGACAAAATAAATGAATACCAAAAATTCGTTATTTATTTCTTTCAGGAAAGTTGATCAATAAAACAATAGAAATAAGTTAGAAAATTAGATTAAATATATATATTCTGGCAATTTATCAGTAACAATAATATAAAAATAATTACTCAAAAATTAATCTAAATCAAAGTCGGTATAAAGCAAGTACCCAAGTTAACCGAAAACTAAGTCGATGAGAACTAATAATCAAAAATCAATCAAAAATGACTAAAGAAAGAGATAAACAAATATTCAAAATTTAATCCAAAATAATCAAGAACGTTTCAATTATTGAGCGCTAATGATGAAAAAAACAGTATCCGGATGGTTTTTCGAATGACAATTATTCGAACGACAGTTCTTCGAACGACATTTCTTCGAATGGACAATTCTTCGAAAAGACAATTCTTCGAATAGACAATTTTTCGAATGTCTAATTCTTCGAATGGACCATTTTTCGAATCTTTAATTTGGTTTGGGTTAGTCCCTTTTACCGTTTTAGCCAAATTTCCGCAACGCCTCGGTGGTGTAGAAGGTATCGTTCTTGCTTGTCATTCCGGCGCTGTGTGTTCGATTCCCGTCGGTCGTGACAGATGTTTTGTTTATTGTTTTTTATTAATTTACCTTTTTTTCCTAATTTTGGATTAATTTGGGTTACCCTTGGGTTAGTTTTGGTTAGCATTTGGTTAGATCTTGTTGATTGAGCCCCGTAGCGAGCGAAGCGAGCGGAGGGCCATACAAAGCCCTAATAATACCTATTAACATTTATATTATAGTCGCCTATACGCTTGTCATAACAAGATGCCATCCTGTACGTTAGATATGAATATGTCACCTGGCTGCTGTCAGTGTTGTAAGCTATTTACAAAATGCCTCTCGAGTTTGTATTTAGTGAAAAAGGAAAAAGAAAGTTATTTTTGAAAGGGTTTTTATTCGTCAAAGACAAAGCGGTTGAGGAAAAAGTATATTGGAAGTGCGATTTTTTTTATCGAAGAAATGTAAGTCGCGAGCAATTACAATTGGGAAAGAGGTTTGCAAAGAGACTTCTAACAACCATCCCGCGGATGCAGCAGAAATAGATGCCATACGTTTAAAAATTAAACTTAAGGAGAGTGCTCGGACTACAAGAGACACTACACACTATTTAGTTTCACACTTGTCAAGTGAAGTGGACAAAATAACAGCAGCCAAATTAAGTAAAGTAGATACTTTGAAGCGAACGGTGCGTAGAGAACGAGTGAAAGAACACCTGGAGCCCACACAGCCGAAAACTTTAGAGGAGTTGGATCTACGGGATTCGTACAAAATCACAACCAAAGGCCAACCATTTCTTCTTTTTGATTCTGGTCACTTAAGGCAAAGAATTATGATTTTCAGTACGAAAGAACACTTGGATATTTTACAAAAAGCTGATCGCATATTCATGGATGGAACTTTTAAGACTGCACCTACGCTTTTTTTACCAGCTCTATACCGTACATGCCATTATAAATGAGGCTTCCATGCCACTAGTATATGCACTTCTACCTGACAAATCAAAGGACACCTACATAAAGTTAATTTCGGCTCTGAAAGATTTAGTACCAACTCTCAGCCCGCAGTCAGTTCTTATAGATTTTGAAGCAGCGATGATAGCGGCAATACATCAAGAATTTCCGAATTCAACTGTACAAGGATGTTTCTTTCTCTTTTCACAGGCAATATATAGGAAAATTCAATCAGCCGGCCTTAAACAACAATATGATACCGACAAAAACTTTGCGCAATCTATGAAGCTCTTAGCTGCTTTAGCTTTTGTACCGATAAAGTATATACAGCAATTTTTTGATGCATTTAGCGATGATTTTCCAGAAGAAGCGACTGACGTTCTCGACTATTTCGAAGAAACCTGGATTGGCATGGTTCGTCGCAATCGTCGAAAACCACCGTTGTTTGCCTGGGAAATGTGGAATTGCGTTGACAATGTTTTAAAAGGTCACCCTAAAACTAACAACCACATTGAAGGTTGGCACCTTGCCCTCGAAAGCCAACTTTCTTCCACTCACCCGACGATATGGAAGTTTATCGCCGCCATTCAAAGAGAGCAATCCTTAACCGAAATGAAAATTTCTCAATTTCATTCTGGAACTCCTGCAGTGCCGAAGAAAGCGAAGTATACGAAACTAAATATTAAATTACAAAATGTTATTAATCAGTTTTCTCCAGAAGACCTGTTAGAATATTTAAATCGTATTGCTTATAATTTAACTTATAGATAATTAAGTTTTTTGTTTGTTTAAATATAAATATTTCATATTACTATTACTTTTAATTTATTATATGCAAATAATATGTTTAATAAACAGTTTTAATAAATTACGTTAAAATTATCTTTATGTTTTCTCTAATTTAATATTTTCGAAAAACGGTCCTTTCGCATATTTGTCTTTTCGAAAAACTATCCGTTCGAATAATTATCCATTCGAATAATTGTCCATTCGAATAATTGTCCATTCGAAAAACTGTCCTTCGAAGAACTGTCTTTCGAAAAATTGTCAGTCGAAAAACAGTCCTAGGTTCGAAAAAACAGATACTTACGGAAGCGGCCTGTCTTGTTGGATGTTCGCCTAAGTTCTGATTAAATAAATCAGGTGAATAAACAAGCAAGAATTGGTTTTATTACCCAACAATAAATCATCACAGCTGGTCAGCAAGAGAAAGATTAAAGAACAAGAAAACTTCAGTAGATCAATTTTATGGTAACATTATATTTTTAATCGAAAAAAAAAGGTAGACTTTACTCGGTGAAATAATTCACACGCTTACTCTTAAACAAATTCGGAAATATTTAATTGTAATTGATGACGGTCGCTTAAAGCATTAATAAAAAGAACGTCAGTAAAATATGTTAAAAGCCAGATACTGCGAGCAACTTCTCGTTATAGGTAAGTTGAATTAGCTCGAGTAATCACCGAATTAAAGACTAATTCACGGGGTCGAATCATGATCCGTCACATATGCCGTTAACTAACTAACTATGGTTATTCAGTTCAATAAAGTTATGTTGATGACTGCCGCAAAACAACATATATATAAACTAATTAGACCTGGCGTTATTATAGCCACCAATTAATTACTGACCTTAACATATAGCAATTTACTCCACGGTCCAGTTAACGATAGGACACAGATAATATACAATCTGTTCGAGTAACGAAATGATCAAAGGCCGCAATAAAAAAAAACAATTTAAAACAAGGCAAAGTCTACTAGTAGTTATTTGATCTACGGTTATCCAACGTAAGCCATAAATCGTGAAAACTGAGAATAATAATATAACTAGTTCTACCTACAACGTTATTGCGTCAATCAATTAATTATAAGTTCAAGAAAAGAGAAACACTCGATCCAATATCTGATTTATTTTAGATCAACCGATCTATCTGAATTTCAGAATTTGATTAAATAAAAGCAAGCATTTTAGGCTCGTCAAAATTGCCAAAAAATTCAAAGTTCGTTTAAGAGAAAATTTTCAGAATTTAATTAAATAAAATCAAGTAATTTAGGCTTGACACGATTGCCCAAAAAGTCAAAGTTCATTAAAAAAAAACCTGAATAACTAAATATTGCCTTAATTAAGGAGAAAGAGGTTAAAAAGATATTCTTTGTTCGTAAACAAAGTCAGAAAAAAATAATAATAGAGATCGTAGTTAATTACACAAATTTGCCGCAACATAGATAGACGAAAAAGAAAATAAAATGGAAATTGCTTACTTGGCCGATGAGTAACTCCTCAGGCAGCTTCCAGTAGAAACTGCTCATGGTGGGAAGCAGACTTCCTTTATCGGCGAAGGACTACATGCTGTATACAGTTGGTGAACAACTCGACGTCAGCAACAGACCTCACAGTAAATGTAAATCCAACGGTAGTCTTTGACCCAACGGTCGTAGTAACCCCAACGGTAGTCCCCTGTGAAAGAACACATAATTAAGGTACTACACGTAACTCTTAATGGACGAGCATTATAACTCGGTGATTCAAAATCTACCTTCAAGGAAAAAGAGAAATCAGAATTAAAAAATAATAATAATTTACCTGTGTAGGGGTAGCCAGTTGCTTAACGCTAAACGGCTTGTTGAATAAAACAATTCTTAATTCTTGGGGTAAATAATAACCAGTATAATTTAGCTATCTCCCCTGACATTTCAGCTTTTGTTACAGCAAATCAACCCAAATATTATTTTTCTATACCTTACATTAAAGAGCTCACACATAAAATATAAAAATACTCACCAAACAAGTTAATTTTAAAATTTGTGGGAAACACACCATGAAAACAGGTAATACTTTCTCCAGGCTAAAAGACTCAGATGAGGCACTGAAGAAAGCAGGTGTAGTATATAAAATTAAATGTATTGATTGTGATAAAAACTATATGGGACAAACATCTACTGTATTAAAATATATAATTACTAGGCATAAAAGTGACTGCAGATTACATAAAAGAACGAGTGCTCGGTCTGAACATGTAATGGATACCAATCATGACATAGATTACGCAAATGTAGAAGTAATTAGCAATGAGAGTAATTCAACGAAATGAATATTAGATTTGCGAGGTTTCGATTCCCAATCCAATTAGAATTAATGGAACTGCTTTTCCAAATTTTATTTTTTCTTCGTCGAAGGACCAGATGTAATAATAGGCTTAAATTTGATTTTACCTATTAAATTTATTATACCAAAAATATGTGATTAAAAGTACATTATAGGATAGGACATTGGATATGTTCTTTCTA